>JASDQU010203044.1:3007-16311 GCA_032191745.1 Picea mariana | reverse complement strand
TATGCATATTCCAAGTATATAATTTAAAAAAAAAATTAACATTGTTTACTATTTTTAATCTATTTTTGTCTTTGCATATATCAAAATGTTAGAATAAATACCTCTCTTATTTCTACTGTAAATTTTTGTCGTCTTAACCATTTTTCGAATGAGTTAAATGCGGGCACTAGAGGAGACTGATATCTACGATCTAAAAAAAAGTTGTTTTGATAATGTTAAGACCCTCTTAGGTTGCACGAACAAAAGACGTTGTAATTTCAAGGATATGTTGATTTTGATAATTTAATATATATATATATATATATATATATATATATATATATATATATATATATATAATTCATATTATAAATTTCCAAAAAATACACCATAAGAAAAATAAGTTATGTACAAGTATACATGTTTTTGGAACGAAATTGCATCGTTAAGGTACTCAACACCTGCACGAACAAAAACATATACCTTATATTTTGTTGGAAAAATAAGATACCACTGTTAGAAAATAACAAATTTGACACTGTTATTCACAATTTCTATGAATAAAATTTGTATAGTCATAAATCTAATTCAATTTTCTATGTTTCATATTCTTACACCATATTCAAATTCATTGTAAAAGTCTTCATCCCTCCAACTTAACATATTTTTTTTTCCCGGGTTTGCATTGCCACTAATGTGTCACGAGGGACCATCATTAGGTTGCACTCACCATGATAGGTGAAAAATAACATATTTCTATATAATTTTTCTTAGAATTAATATTCAAAATCTCCATCCATATGTACTAGTTGAGAGGGTCTTTCTTATGAATTTGAATGTGAGGAGAAATGTTTGTTCTTATGGAACAGTATATGACTCTAATCCATCAACGAGAGGATTTTTTTTTTCTATTCCGACAACAATACAAATCCTTTTATGTTAGGGAGATTATATTTTTCATGTTCCCAAGTTTCAAGTAGAAATATAATATCAATTTCACTAGGGATCCAACTTAATATAGGTAATTTTCTCCATGGAAAGCCATGACAGTTCCAAGAAAGGATCCAAAGTGTCTCAAATCCCTCTTTATTATTATTTTTTTGGTCTCTATCCTTAATAATATCTTTTCTATTCCTAATTATTTCTTATTTTCCTTTCTACGTAGCTTATTTCAAGTTTTGAACTTCCTTCCTTAATTCAACTTGGTCTGGTCTTCTGAACTCAGATCTTCATTTATAAATAATCCTAACTCTTTTAAGCTCACTCAATGGTTTTAATATCCAATTCACTTTCCAAACTATTTAGGGACAAATTGTTAATTATACTTTCTTCTATCTCTTTAATCTTGTCCCTAAGATTATGATTTTCTTGGAACTCCTCTTCTTCTATCCATTGTTTCTTTTCTTGGCTTTGCTTTTCCATTTCTTGTAATTTAACCTATGTTTTCCACAACTCTCTTTTTGGGTTGATTGTTTCTTTTATTGACCTTGTTTTCCCATTTCTTATAATCTAACCTCTATTTTCTACAACTAAGTTTCCATATCTAGTATTCTACTTTCTATTTGTGTCTTAATCTTGTCTGCTAAGGATCTAAATTTATAATTCCTTCTCTCTTTTCTCTAGAATTTTTTAACAATTCTATATATTCATACAGATTATCTATGATTACATTTCTAGGCCTCCCCTTGTGATATTTTAGTATCTATGGTGAATTTCTCATATTGAAAAGAAGAAACAATTAATAAGAGTTAAAGAAGAAAATTGCAAACCTTATTCACAACAGAGTTTGGAAGGCAACAAAAAACACTAAAACAAATCTCTTCGAAAGTTTGAAGAAGCCCTTGCATGATGTATCACTGTAGTAAATATCATGTATCACTAATTTAATTGTAACCCTTGACCCTTAAATCGACCCTTATAGGATGTAGCATTCTAGTAGATCAACCCATGCACGATGAATCGTTGCATTAAATCAAGCCTTGCACAATGAATTGTTGCATTATACAGTATCATTTCCATAGCATGGTAATACAATTCGCTTGAAACCCTTGATATATATATATATAATTTCAAGTGAATTGTACTAACATGGTAATACAATTCGCTTGAAATCCTTTATATATATATATATATGGTAATTCACTTGAAACCCTAGTAAAATCGCTTATATTAAAGAAAGAAATGTACAAAATCATTTGTATTTTAATCTCCATTTGATAATTTAAAAAAGGAACTACACATATCATTTTAATATATTATTTTGGAATTGTTTAATTGTTTTACTTTTTAGAGCTATTTTAAGTGTATATTTAGTCGTGATTTGGATAATATATGAGCTCAAAAAGTAAAAGAGTTAGATTAGTTCTCTTGTTTTGTTTAAATTTAGATACTCCCTATGGAATTAAAAAAATGCCAACTATGTAAATCAAAATTTCACACTTTTTAATTCATATGGAAAACTTGTTTTCATTTTTATGAAATTTTTTGAAATTGCAACTCTATACTACATGAAGTAATTAATTGTTGCTAATATTGATTCACGATTGACGAAAACATATTTAATTTCTTATTATATAATGAATTATGTTACATGGTTGGTCTATTTTTTAAATAAGAATACATAATTGAATATTTAATTTCACACTTTTTAACTCATATGGAAAACTTGTTTTCATTTTTATGGAAAATTTTGAAATTGCAACTCTATACTACATGAAGTAATTAGCCAAGTATTGTTGTTAATATTGATTACGATTGATGAAAAAATATTTAATTTCTTATTATATAATGAATTATGTTACATGGTTGGTCTATTTTTTTAAGATAAGAATACATAATTGATGTGATGAACCATATAATGAATTATGTTACATGGTTGACCTATTTTTAGGTAAGAATACATTATTGATGTGATGAACCATGATGCATGATGCAAATAAGTGATTTTTTATAAATAAATAATTTTTATACCTTATTTTAAATATATTAAATTAATTTATTTTAGAAATACTTCATTTTCTCATTGGATGGGTGTATGTCCTTAAGACAATGTGGTGGGCTAACCCTAGAGAATAGGTGGTTAAGGGCTCTTAATAGATTAATACATTTGTCACTTCAAGGATCGACCTATACAATTTGAACAATACGGATGTCATCCTTTAGAGGTTGGATGGAAGAGAGGGACATTACAACAAGGTGTGAGAAGAAGGTCTCTCAACTGATCATCCGCATTCTCACATACTTCCTTTGTACTTTGGTTCATATCCAACAATCAGAATGGAAGGTGGGAGCTTCCTTTGGCTAGAAAGCATGATCTTTGGCATGAAGAAACGACTATGCCCATGTCTTCAAATCATCAAACCACTCATGATCAGAATGAGTAAGGATGAAGATGATRATAACTCAATGGGATTCACTTCRAAATTGACTTTGTTAAAATGAGATTGTGATGGTAATGCTTCTGGTTTAGTTAATCTTTGGTATACAAGTCATTCCCTCTCTTTTCTTGAAAGTTAAACAAGCTTAGTTCTCCCTTTTGTTTGTATCGTCATGGTTCCTGGAGGACAAAAAACATGTTCTTCCTYTGTGCAACCTTCGCGAGAAACAAATCTTCCATTTATGCTACTGAATTTTAWGAGGACTTTGTCCCAGAAGAGGACAAAGCCAAAATGACTGAACTTGAAGCCATGGTTCGACTAGTCAAGGAGTTTAAAGAGGGAAATGAGATGGAGTTTCAGGTGGGGAGTTTTATTCATGATTTTGGTTGCACTTCGATTAGAAACTCAAAGTTATACCACATTATATAACTCTATTGGAACATCAAAACCATGGTGGCCATGGGTGTGCTACCCAAGGAGCAGAACTTTCACTAGTTGAGAAACAAATTGGAAGCCTTCGAGATCAAGAACGCCTATTTGTTCAAGATGGTTACCTGGCTAGCTAGACGCAAAGGAGGTACCTTTGTTCCCCTGGTGGGGAACCCTGTAGGTCCTAAAATATTGGATGCGACTGCTCAAAGAGGAACTACAGGTCCCACCTTCTCTCAGGGTCTGCATGATCAGTGATTTYTGCTACTCAATTATTAGGATTATATTATGCTATCTAGTTTTTAAAGCTACAATGAAATGTATTGCTAAACAASGACCTGATAGGAATTATGATATAGCCTAGTTTACCCTATATTTTAACTCAGTTGCTATATGATATAGCCTAGTTTACCCTTAGGGGTAGGCATATTTTTTGTTTTTTGTAGTCTTTTTCCCAAGAGAGTGTCATGGTMTCTGTGGGTCTAGAACAACATAACCTCATTTTCACATCATTATTTTAAACATAAATCAATGTACCATATGAAATTTTAATATATATATATATAAGATGTAAATTCTGCATGGTAGCATTACCCGGCCTATTGGTGGCCATGGATGTTACAATATATATATATATATATATATATATATATATATATATATATATATAACATGCATTTTAATTGAATTAAAACACTTAACACAGAATTACGTCTATTGTATAGATGCAATTGAGATTAATAGTAAGTCCACATGCCATGGAACATATGATACATTTCAAGTAACCCAAACATGCATAAAATACATAAATTATACATAGAAATGATACGTATCTTTTGTGTTGGAGTAAATACACCAACTGCGTGCAGACCTTCCACGGACCTCCCATCCATAGACCACATTTCTCATCATGCTCAGCAGTAGGTCGCCCCCAAGCTAGGACTAAGCTCCACTAAGCAAGGGAACTCTAGACTTGGAAAGGACAACAAGGAAGTTTCACAAACAACAGGAAGGATATTTTATCCCAGGAGCCACTTATGCCCACAAATCATAAACCCTCATTCCCCACATGCCTGCTCCACCCCAAGAGAGTACACCTTCACTACTACAAGTCCATCGGCCAGTACACCTCCCTTACCTTGGTCTTCAACAACAGGCTAGACCAGAAGTCTCAGAGTACTGTAGCTGCTACAGGACTCCCTTCCAGAAGAAATCACTTCCCAACAAACTCTCTCTCTTAAGAGAGTTTCTCACAGGTCTGATAGCCTGCTTCTTCAATTCATCTCCTAAGCAATACTGCAACAACATTCGGCTAGCATATGGGTAACAACAACAATAGGAACAATTATGGACATCGAAAATGGCAACAACCTAACACTAAAACACAACACGACTCAAGCGAACACAAGATACTCAGATTTCCCTGAAGACACAGATAAGTCTGTCAATTTTCCCACAGGTTTCAAGGTACGTGACCAGGAAACAATGCAAAGGTCGATCATCCTAGTTTCAGGTTCAGACTACAGATAGAATGGGTTCCCAAATCACAGAGGTTGGCTTCCCTTTCTGGTTTTCAGAGATGCATCGTTATGCAGAGGGAAGACACAGAGGCCCCAACGGGTTAGACGACGGATGAGAAATGGCAAGCGAACCCCCTTCCTGTGAGTGATTTTCTCAACTGTGTGCAGGTAACCATAGGTCGATGTCTGAGGCCAACGAGTTCAGGCGGAGGGTGAAAGAATGGGAGTGAATCCCTTCCATGGTTTGAATCTTGGTTTTTAACTGCATGAGCCCAGGTTGACACCTGTCTCTCTGGAGCTGTATGCACTCCACTTAGCATACGCTCCCTTTCCAGGAACCTAGGACAACATTCATCAATTTTCCACCTTAGCCTTTAGGAAATAATATTAAAATATTATTCCTCTAGAGGTAAGATCCCTAGCTTATACACTAGGCCCAAATACTTAGCACCCTCCCTTGCCCAACCGTGTGGAAGCTTAGTTCCCCATCACTCTTTCTTCGTGGTTGGTCTACACGCAATGATGTTCATATTTTATTAATGATCTGCATAATTACATATACAAAATCAGGCTCCTGGCCTTTAACACTTAGTCTCTACAGCCTAATGAACACATAAGCCCACCTTCTTATCAACACTCAGCTCACCAACCTACAAAACTTGTTTACAATTCATAAACACAATTGGGGCTCATCCTTTGGGTATTACAATCCCCTCCCTTATTTTTGCACTGTGCTCGGTGCAACTTACTTACACATATATAATTCAAGAATTCTTCAAAATCTCCAAGATTTAGCTATTGGAAGCCCATTATCCAGCTTTACTTTCACGCACCAATTCCGGTATCCATACTACAGCTGAAACACAATTTCTCTATTCCATATAGTTGCTTCAGGAAAGCATTCAACTTATTGTTCCTTGTTACATGCTTCAATTAAACCTCATTGAAAGCACTGAATGGTTGTAGATCCATGATGTTCCATCCATTTATAAACTCTCAGCAGTGCTATGACTCCACATACGTAAACGGTCTTCTCATACACCTATTCATTCGGAAGCAATATTAGAACATACATGAAATATATATATAGGAAATTCTAATAACATTATAACCTGTATANCATATAGTTGCTTCAGGAAAGCATTCAACTTATTGTTCCTTGTTACATGCTTCAATTAAACCTCATTGAAATCACTGAATGGTTGTAGATCCATGATGTTCCATCCATTTATAAACTCTCAGCAGTGCTATGACTCCACATACGTAAACGGTCTTCTCATACACCTATTCATTCGGAAGCAATATTAGAACATACATGAAATATATATATAGGAAATTCTAATAACATTATAACCTGTATACGAATTATAAGATACATAGCATACAATGAATAAATAAACTATACTTATGTTTTGATTGAGAATACTTTCATATCAACATGGTCTAGGCCAAGGTACCAAACCCCAACAACATTCCAACCAATGGTCTCTCTTCCCCACATGCTTGTCCCACCCCAAGAGTGTGCACCTTCACTACCACACAGTCCATCGGTTGCTACAGATCCCTTTCCTTGGGCTTCAACAATAGGCCGGACCGAAAGTCTTAGAGCATCATGGCTTGAGGAGTTCCAATTTCCCTTAGAGGTCTCCAATCGACATCTTCCCCAAGCTACTCTTTGTAGTCAAAATTCCACTTTAATCAACACCATCTCATTTGCATCACCCACATGCAGTTATCATGGGAAAACATAAAATAATTCATTTAGGAACTCCAATTAGTTCAAAAGGAAATTCAAATGTTCCCCCAAAACATGAAATTCTATTTCATCATTCATTTTGGTTGTTGCCATATTATGAATGCAACCATCCTTGTGGTTTTCCACAGGCACCAAACTGTATACCATTTTTCCTGTAATGCTTCATCTTNACTATCACACAGTCCATCGATTGCTACAGATCCCTTTCCTTGGGCTTCAACAATAGGCCGGACCGAAAGTCTTAGAGCATCGTGGCTCGAGGAGTTCCAATTTCCCTTAGAGGTCTCCAATCGACATCTTCCCCAAGCTACTCTTTGTAGTCAAAATTCCACTTTAATCAACATCATCTCATTTGCATCACCCACATGCAGTTATCATGGGAAAACATAAAATAATTCATTTAGGAACTCCAATTAGTTCAAAAGGAAATTCAAATTTTCCCCCAAAACATGAAATTCTATTTCATCATTCATTTTGGTTGTTGCCATATTATGAATGCAACCATCCTTGTGGTTTTCCACAGGCACCAAACTGTATACCATTTTTCCTGTAATGCTTCATCTTACATACAACCAACAAATTGTTAGTATTTCCTGTACATCATAATTCAATTGCAATATGTATAGAACCCTATGCAGTGACTTAGAATTGTCTGCATCTAGCAATTCAATCATAATTACCAGACAATTTAATAAAATAGAATGACTCGTCATTATATGCATATGCCTGTTCATAATTAACAACAGTAAGTTCATTATTTCTTTTTCTGAACAAGAATATTTCCTGTAGTCAATGCTCATGTGACTACTTGACTTGCAACTTTCCTGTTGCAATGTCTAACACCTCCTTGAAATGTCCTCAACTTCATGAGTTAACAACATTTTAGCTATTAATAACAATTATTTCCATGCAATAATATATAAGCATGTACTTACAAACACATTCAATCATTGCATTTAGTATACAGTTCTATCACTTACTATACATGAGTGCAATTCTACGTGCATACTTATTCAGTGTACCTTGCATTGAATTACATAATGCTCTTTATCTTAGTAAGTTATCTCACCATCCATGAGTTGGAATTATGTCCAATGTGTTGAGACATTCTCCACACACTTCCTATTGTCTTCCCAATTAATTGGATGCCTTCATTTTTGACCTGAACACTACACCAATAATATAATTCTGTGGTGTTCATTAGTGTTAGCAAAAAGGTTGCGGCCCAAGTTTGATTTAAAAGTAGGAATCTTTTAGTACCCATGTGTCTCATAACCTTTCCATATCTGTACCTTTCCATATCCAACCATGTCCTGGTCTCATACATGACTAGCTTACTGGCATTCATTCCTATAACAAGTTCTTATCTTTTAATTCTTTGGTTATTACCCCATAACCAAATTAACATGACATTCTACTATGTCAGTGTGTGCATTCAAAAGATAAAAATATTTGAATTAATACAGGCCTCCTACCTTTACCACATCCAGTGGTTTGCATTCAATAATATAATCGTGTGATTTTATAAAAATAACTCTAGCTCAGGAAATTCTTACCTAAATTTCCTTTCAACAATTATGCAAAAAGAGTAATAAAACTCATACCTGCATGACTTCCATTAATTAATTTTATACTACATGAATGTCTAATGGCAGTAGAAGATTTCATTCTTCTTTTATCAAACTTATAACCAACACCTCAGCTCTTTGTTGCTTCACTCCTTATGCAACAACATTACAAACCACACTTGCAAGCATGCAAGCATTCTTTCCTCTCACTGGCCCCACAAGCCATAACATACTTGCTGCCACATAAATTGCAGCAACTTCTTTCCCATGTTCAACTTTTCCTTGTTGATCCCAAAAGTCTTCAATTCTTCCTGGATTCCTGAATCTTCTTATGCTCTCATTGTAGTTACCGTACATTACTTTTTTCCTGAGCACTTTTTATCCAAATCACTCTTGGTTGCCTTTGCATTTATAGTCCCAAACTAAGATGGTATTAACCTTCAACTTTCGTTAATTTCCTGGGTCCAACTATCCCAATCTTGTAATTTGATGAATCAAATTCCACACCAAGTTGTTTTAAAGACTATGGATTCTTCAATATCCAGTTACTCTTTAAGACTGAACTTCTTCAACTCTTTTCCGACGAAATACTTTAGTACTTGAGGTTTTCTTGTACTCCTCGCTTCTCTTTTGCTAGCTGCATAGAATTAACTTAAATTCCTTCTTTTACCTTACCTTCACAGATTCAAGTGATGCCTCCAACCTCTTGGGTTGTCACTCATGTATCTATGTCACTTAAGATGGATTCTTTTCAGGCACCATCTCCTCTGCATTCAAAAACATGCATAGAACCATTTTATTTTTCATGGTTCCTTATTGATTTCACTTTAGAAGTCACTTCATTTTAAAAATATTCTTGACTTGATATCTCCATGCTCTTATGGAAATACCTTCACACCCTTGGAGTGCATCAACAATCATCTACTATTCTAGCTTTCCTTCCAGGAATGTTGACATGCATTCCTATTAGCTTGATATATATATCTCATGATTTCTTCTTCCATTATCTTAGGATATTCATGGACTTGACTCCGTCTAGGAGTTTTTCCTTATCTACTTTGCATATTTGCCATAATATATTACGCTCATATTAATTTTCAGCATTCCATTATTATTTGGATTTCTCTATTTCAGCTCACGCATATTCAACTTCTCTCATTCCATATTTGATGACTTCATTCCATGCTTCCACTGCGCATTCTAATAGCAATAATGGAGGTGCTACCTCCAATTTGTAGGGATGATCCTTAGAGATGAAACATTTTTTCTCCAAACTCTTTAATATTCCATAACACCTTCCTTCCTTATTCCCCTTCTTTGCATCTCCATATGAACTTATGGTTCATGCATTATCATGTATTGCAGATGGCTTTCCCCACCTAGAATTCACATTTGATGTGCAAATATTGTCACCTAAACTGTCTTTCCCAAACAATAATTCCATTTGGGGTTTCCATGGTGCTTATCGAATGCAACATCTGATCCAATGATTTCTGAAAAGTCTCAAATGTAGAATAAAGAATTTTCCCTGACCTTCTTCCTTCTTTCTTCTATCTAAAGACATCTATAACACTTTTTTGTGTTTTAATGTAACCATTACATATGGAATCCTCTTTCTAATACTTTCCAATCACAACTTTCTTACTCAATTCTTAGCCTTGAGAAGAAATCCATAATCCTTTACAACTTGTGCTTCCTCTCTGATGCACTTCTTGTGCAATGATCTTTTTTCTTTGAGCTAATGGCTCTTAGATATTTTTTGGACCCTATCATAAAGTTTCCAAGTATTCAATACCTCCCTGATGTAGGTCCAAACTAGATGAAACTCACGGGCAAATTGATTTGAGCGTTGCCTCTTTTTTTCCCTTTGTTTCTTTATTCAATATGACTGCGGGTGGTGACTAGGCGCTAAGCTAAGAAGTTATTAATCACTTATCAAAATCAACGGTCACATAATGTCATGATGAGCTGGATAGTTCTCATTTATTTCAAAACCTTCAACTAGGACTAGATCAATGATCTTCGTCCTCTTTCACGATCAAGGATCAAGATCCAATTCAGGAATCTAGCCTTTGGAGGTCTCAAATTTCCCTGCTTGCTTTCTCCCGAAACTCTTTTACCTGGAGCTCATAATCTGTCACCACGTGCCCTTCTGGATCTATGGTCTAGATTCACTTCATATCTCCAGCTCTCCAGGATTTGAGAGTTTCAATTCTCAACTGAAACTCTTGAAGTGTTTTTCCCAAAAAATTTGATCTATTTGACAAGTACCCCTCCCGACGATCAATGGCCAGGACCTACTACAGTGATTTGAAAATCTCCTTGACCACAAGCTCTCACTCAAGGGTTGTGGATCTTGTACCACCTATCCCTCTTGGCAATGAATGGTCCGTAACTCACCGCGAGACTTCAGGGCTTTGGCCATTCAACCCTCTAGTGCACACAAAGGTTAATACTTGTGCACCTTACCTTAGATCGGATGACTATCATCTCCTTGCACTCAGATTTGACGGTTAGGATCTATTCCTTCTCAGTGCTTCTCCTCTGCTTCCTTGGACACCAATCTAATGGTCCAGGCTTCTTCCCACAACCGATATGACAACTATTGTCTCTCCTCCTCTTGCGATTTTAACTTCTTCCAACTTGGAAGAGTTTTGTAGATGTTCAAAGGCCTCATCCTTCGTTCCTCCTGCGAGCCCAGCTATCTTGGGTCTCGCCTTTGCTCTTGAAAATGTTAACTCTTCTGATATTTTTGATTCTTTCAGACTGATAATACTAAAGGACTCTGTTGCTCCACGGATTTCCTAAGGGGATCACGACCATCCATCTCGCAACAGTTCTTAATTCATCGGTAGTTCGGGTAACTTGACTATCATCTACTTCCTAGATCTGACAGCTAAGATGTTTCTCGGGCATCCTTATATCTGAGGATAAGGGTTAACTTCAGGACTTCGAAACTTCGAGGATTTTACCTCCCTTATGACAAACTCATTCAATTCACTGAAATCGCGAAGTCTAAATGGCTCCAAGGGTTAACTCCCACACTCTTTCCCATATCCAACAGTCATAACAAACCATGGCTCTTTCCAAACATATTTTCATCTGTTCTCCTTCCAAACAAGGGGACCTTCCCTTTCGATACTTCGACCTCACTACTCTTCTTGAACTTTGAAAACTATGAAAGACTTAATATATCTATGCTCTTTCTCCTAAATTCAACATTTAGAAGGGTCTTCTGCACACTCTCCAGATCTGACGGTCATAAGGGTTTTCCATTTTCTTCGGAACAGATCCTATGGTTCTCATTACTCTACGGTCCACCACCACTTATTTCATGGTTTTACGATACCTATACTCTTCCTGAGCTTCTTAACACAGCCAAGGTAATCCTCTTGCCACTCAGGGATGTTTTTGAGGTCCAAAATTGGTTCCTCTTAACACAATTTCCTCTTGAAACCTTGATTCCAATGACCACTCATCTTGCCCATCTAGGCTCAATGTTGAAACCATGGGTCAGAACTTGAGTTTTTTCCATTTCGACAAAAAATCCTTCTGAAACTCTTGCTTCAATTTCCACTAACATGGCCCATCCAGGCTCAATGTTGTAACCATTCTCTGATACCATATTATAACATCCCTGGCCACAAATAGGCCAGGTAATGATACCATGTGGAATTTACAACTTATATATATATATATATATATATATATATAACATGCATTTTAATTGAATTAAAACACTCAACACAAAATTATTGCTACTGTACAAATGCAATTGATATTAACAGTAAGTCCACATGCCACATAACACATGATACATTTCAAGTAACCCAAACATGCATAAAATAAATAAATTATACACATAAATGATACTTATCTTTTGTGCTGGAGTAATTCCACCAACCACATGTGGACCTTCCATGAACCTCCCAGCCATAGACCATGTTGCTCATCAAGCTCAACAATAGATTACCCCCAAGATGGGACTAAGCTCCACTGGGAAAGGAAACTCTAGGCTTGGCAAGGAAAACAAGGAAGTTGCACAAACAACAGGAAGAAACTTTTATCCCAGGAGCCACTTATGCCCATAGCTCACAGACCCTCATTCCCCACATGCTTGCTCCACCCCAGGAGAGTACACCTTCACTACTACAAGTCCATCGGCCAGTACACCTCCCTTACCTTGGGCTTCAAAAACAAGCTAGACCAGAAGTCTTAGAGTACTGTAGCTGCTACGAGACTCCCTTTTAGGAGAACTCAATTCCCAACAAACTCTCTCTCTCTTGGGATAGTTGCTCATAGGCCTGACAACCTCCTTCTTCAATTCAACTCCTAAGAAATACTACAACAACATTCAGCTAGCATACGGGTGACAGCAACAACAAGAAATATTATGAACACTGAAAATGGCAACAGTCTAATGCTAAGACACAACACAGCTCAGGAGAACACAAGATACTTGGATTTCCCCAGAGACACGGATCAGTTCGTCGATTTTCCCACGGATTTTAGGGTACGTTACCATGAAACAATGAAAAGGTCGATCATCCTAGTTTTGGGTTCAGACTATGGATAGACTGGGTTCCCGAATCACACAGGTCGGCTTCCCTTTCTGGTTTTCAGAGATGTGTCATTATGTAGAGGGAAGACGTAGAGGCCCCAATGGGTTAGATGA
>JASDQU010203043.1:0-17433 GCA_032191745.1 Picea mariana | reverse complement strand
ACCTTATAATGAATGGTCCATATTTACAATGAAATTACAATATACATTTACAAGGCAATTTTTCCTTTAGGGGCTTTGCCCCTGAACCCTCCCGGACCTCGCAGAGGGGCTAACCCCCCTCTACACTCCCCCACGTGGAAGAGTGTACATACTTCTAGGGTGTAAAGTCTTCATGGGGTATAAACATGACTGAAAGCAAGGACCTCTAAATCAGGAAGATAATCAGGCTCCACAACCAACATGATTGAGTTGACTAGATTTTGGAGTTGGAAAGTTCTTGATTTTTGTAGCTTGGAGTTTTTGGAGCTTGTATGTTGGATTTGAGATTTTCTTTGTCAATATAGATTGTTGATCTCAGAATACATGGAGCAGAAGTGTGTGGGAAGCAAGGAATTGTTGGAAGGGACCTTACAACATCAAGGCATCAATTGTATTCTCCTCTTTATATTTCTAATACAACAATATATTTATTTCCCATAAAATTGGTCTTATTTTATTGTATGACTCCTTGATCACATACATAGGTTTTGTTGAGTATACATTGTAGCTTTCACTTTGTTGGCTTGTGTATTTTTACAGGTTCAACATCCCATAAAACTTGGAATGGGGTGAGGATGACACTAGCGAGGACAAATGACATTTAAAAGGCATGTCATTTATCTCTTGTTAGTTAGTATGCTTGATAATAAAATTGGTGACTATACCGGGGAACAAATTGTTTTCCTAGTTTGTATTGATTTCTTGATTTATTGCTTGGGTTTTGTTTTCTGGGTCACTGGGAGATCCAGATTGACTCCCTGACTATTAAACTTCATTGGAAAAACATTATTACTTTTTATTTTTTCATTTTTTCCTTTGATCGTCGCACCCTGCTTTGAGGGACAGTGTGATGATTTAGGATCACCACACTCTTCCTTGTAGAGATAATGCGACGTCGCCACTCTGTGGCCTTCTGTTCCCTGCGAAGATATAGGATCATTTCTTTGTTTTAATCCTACAACCTGCGAGGATTGGGATTTTTTTTAGCTTTTGGTGGTTTTACCTACCCAAATATGTGATAAGTGTTTCATGTGATTTGTTGGGTCTGTTTACAGACTGCTTGACAGTATTTGAATCTTCTTTTCTCCATTCTTTTGGTTTGTTTTAGCGTGTTTGCTTTTGAAATATTTGATTTCTTGCTTTGAGTATCTTTCAGCTACAAAGCATTTTTTTTTCTTTAGAATTATTTAGTGAAAGAACACTTATTTTATAGAATAGTTCGTGTTAACAAAAAAAATTGTAGATTGGGTTGCTTTTGTTTTGAAGAAGATCGCTATTTATTTTAGTTTATCTTTGGAAAAAAAAAAAATTTTCTTGGTTTTCATTAGATTGGGGGAATCTTTGCATTTGAAATAGTGAAAT
Organism: Picea mariana; assembly: GCA_032191745.1. Taxonomy (NCBI): domain Eukaryota; kingdom Viridiplantae; phylum Streptophyta; class Pinopsida; order Pinales; family Pinaceae; genus Picea; species Picea mariana. The sequence goes on along the minus strand of JASDQU010203043.1, from coordinate 16,032 downwards.
TGCACATGGGCGAGCCAAGAATAGTGTATTGGTGTATAGTCTCTTTGGATCATTCCTTGAAGTTCTTGATATTGATGAGTTTAATAAAATTTTGGGACATTGTGCATCTGGGAATGATAAATGTTTTCTCCTTCTTGTAATATAGCTTTCATTGAAGTAAAATATTTTCATTCTCATTTCTTTGAATTTTTCAGAGTCAATCAAAAAATCATTTAGTCCATGCCATTTTCCTCTTGAGTAAACAATATCCTTAAAATAAAGTGCTTATAAAAATTTATTAGACTTTTTTGTATTTTTTGGTAGAAAACCTACATTAGCTTAGGGTGTAGGGATTTGGAATAGGTGTGAAAGATAACTTTCCAAAGATATAAAAAAACATATAATCTTGTGCTCAGGAGCGGTGAATCCACTTATTATATTTTGTCTTGGGAAGCTATTCTCACACAAGGGTCAATCAGGAGGTCGCATTAAGACCGACAAAGTTACTCACCCTTCTTTGTTGGTCTTGGTGTAGATATTGCACGTATTATTGGGGGTCACTTGAGAATAAAATATTGTGGGGACCTTATCGAGTTGATTTCAGGCTTAGTTACCTTTCCGTTGCATGTGGATCAGACTGTTAGCTGCTTCCCCAGGCATCATTGTTGTAATTGGTAACCTTAGTGTCCTTTCTCTTTAGGTTCTTTACATGAGGTGACTATGGAGGGGAAAGTCTTCACAGTACCTAGAATCGACGTTGGACAAACTCACTTGGGATCCTTAGAGGGTATACCCATGATTATGTGTGGGAGCTTGAACCAGGGTGTAAGTCCATTAAGCAAGTTGTTAATGTAACGTTTCCACCCACTCTATCTCATCCTCTTCTTGCATTGTTCTCGCGATGTTGGATTTCATCACCAAATAGTGTGTTCATTGTGAGAAGGTTTTGTTTGTTTGATTGCTTCCTATATTTTTATCATGTGTCGTTTGTTCTCCCTAGAATACTCTAGGTTGGATCTTTATTTAATGGCGATAGTTCCTGGAATGACCAATGAAGGAACCCCTTTTCCAGGGGAACCTTTTATTTCTCCTTCTTACGGAAACATTGGTCCTCCTCACATCACTACTTTAAGCTTTCCAGGTCTCACAATTGGACTATCAATATGGCTTTTTTCCACTCAAGTAATCTTGAATGTAGCTAGTTCTTCAGTTGTAAGAAATTACCCCCAAGCGCATCAACCTCATGTTAATCCTTCACCTTCTCCACTTGAAAGGTATTCTTCATTTTCATATTCTTCATTGAGTGAAATATCTGAAGCTAGTAAATCGGTGGATAAGAAGAAGAAGAAAAGGAATATTAAGAAGAATAAAAATAAGCAAGGGTCCAAACCTCCAACCACTACCAGACATGTTGGAAAACAGCCAGTTGTTGATAATTGTGTTAGAAATGTTGATGATGCCAAGATCACCCAAAAAACTCRTAAGCCCAAGTACCCTTGTAGGCTTTGTAAGGGTATCCATCTTCTTAAACATTTTCCTGGTCTATCCAAGGTTATAGAAGCATGGTGTACATACCCTCGCCAACCCGTGTCATCAGCCTCTGAACAACATGYTGGAGACCTCCCATCAACTAGTCAGGATATCGTTGGGTGGAAGAGATGTAGAGTCAAGTTCCTGTTTATGTTATATAGAGGGAGTCATAAAACTCACCTTTTACCTTGTATGGACGAAGCCTCAAAATTACTGGAAGACATGACTATTTCCCAAACTCAACTTCTAGCTGCTTATTGCAAGATTACTCTTGACCCACCTGTAGTTGATGGAATGATCAATATTGTTCCTTTGTTGATAAGTTAGGTTGATCAGGTAGTCAATATGGTCATGTCCTTAGTTGAACCAGGTGACAAAGTGGTCACTCCAATCCTATCTTCAATCGATATCACTCTCCCATTAGAGAGTGTCACTCAAGAGATTGGTCTGTTTCCACCCATCGACCCCATTCTCCCCTTGGAGAATGTATCCCAAGTGATCGATATGATCCCTTCATCGATCGATCCTAATCTCCCGCTAGAGAGTAAACCCGATTCTTCCCATGTTTTTCTCATTCATACATAATCTACCATGCTTAGCGGTATTCATCCTTATCCCGTAGAACCCCCCCAAGTAATGAGGCCATAATTTTTGATTGGGGTGCACTAACTGGACCTCGTCTTCCTTCTCACATTCATTTCAATATTACAATATAGGTTTGTGGTCATGACATTCCTCAGACACTAATAGACGAAGGTTTGTTCGTTATTATTTTTTCCTCTATTGCTTGGAAAGCTTTGGGTTATCCTTAGCTTGTGCCATTTACACAGAATTTGTTGGCTTTCAATAGAAGAACTAGTCAACCTTTAGGGACCCTTCCTTAGTTTCTCATAACTTTGGAGGGGAAAATTGTTTTTATTGACGTCATGGTAGTCCAAGACCCCTTGGATTTCTCCTTGGGTGAGATTATGTCTATTCCATGAAAGTTATTGTGTTCGCTATTTTTCGTGTGATATCTTTCTCGCACGATGGACGAGTGGTGACTATTGATCAAATTTTGTTTGTTGGTCTTGACTTGACCGTCAACTGAATGAATTCCCTGAACGATTCATATATACATTCAGTATCACCCCTTCCATAGGTCAATTATATGGCATTGTCTCCCATGCCTTCAGTTGTCGATGTAGATGAGCCTCTCACTATAAGATCAACCTATTATGACTTGGATCTAGTATTTGACATGGTGATCTCTTCGATAGGGATTTTGAATCCTGATATCCTTACCCCTATTGCTGCCCTCAACATGTGTTCCTTCAAGAGTGTGTTTCTCCCTTCAAGCGAACATCTCTTGGAAGCCATGACCGAGTTTTGTCCCTTTACATGGTGTCCTTCCAAAGCATTTTCCTCTTGGAAGCCATGATAAATAAGAGGTGTTTGAGCATGGTTTTTTTATTTCAATCTCATTAAAAAATGAAACCAGCTTTGAGCATGGTTTTCTGATTTCAATCTCGGTAAAAAATAAAACCAACTATGAGGATATTTTTTTGTGTCTCTATGGAAACCTTGYTAACAAATGAAACAGAGCCTATGAGAATAGTTCCTATTTCTATGTCGATCTCATTAAAAAATGGAATAGAGGTCTGGGGATTGAACATGGATTTGCAAGCATAGTTCCTATTCTATGTCAAGCTCGTTAAAAAATGAAATATATTTTCCCCCTCTTCGATTGAGTCGAGTAATTTGTTAGATATAGTATTTGAAGCTTCATTTAACCTCCCTATGTTGTTGGATGAAATGCAGCTTGGGGGGAAATTCTTTTAGCCTCTAGACTTCATGCTGAAGTTAAAGCCGCTAGTTTCTTAAGTTGGGGGCTAAGTACCAACCAACCCTGTTTTATGTGTTGGGAAGTCCAAGCATAGTTTTCTATGGTTCAACCTTCTGTAAAAATAAAGCCACCTACCTCAAGCATAGTTTCCTCTGGTTCAATCTTGTGTAAAAATGAAACCAAGTCCAAGCATAGTTTTGGCTAGTTTTAAGCTTGTGTAAAAATAAAATGTAACCCAACCATAGTTTTGTTTTGTTTTAAGCTTTTGTAAAAATGAAAACAATCTCGATCGTAGTCTTTGTTATTTATCATGCTCGTAACTACCTGAGAATGTAACTGAGTGAAATTTTATCACTTTTTTGGACTCATAAAGGTTATACGAAAAAGGAACCCCATGGAGTTCCCTTTAATCTATTTTTCAGACTCTCTAAACATGAAAATATTTCCGAGCGATATTGTTCTTTTCACGCTCGCTAAAGTATTTGAAGAAAACGTATGTTGAGCAAAAAATTATCTCTTTTTTGGTCTCATCAAAATATTTTACGAAAAAGGACATTTTGGAGTTCTCTTTAAGTGTTTTTCAGACTCTCTAAACATGAAAAACCCCTGAGTTTTCTTTCTTTGGACTTGTAAAACAAGCATCGAAAGTCCCATATGAGATCGAACCAATCCTTCCTAGGGTTTGTTAAACATACTCTGAGGGACTCATTCGAAGGATGAGCTTATAGTTCAAGCATATGTTATCCTCCTCGATATTGTGTAAAAATAAAGAGGTACTCGCCAAAAATGGTGAGGGAAAATTTGGGAAAGAAATGTGTCTAAACCTGTGTTCTATGGAAGATTCGCCTTTGAACATGACACCCTTTCACTCGCTTTGTGTCTAGGTTGGAAAATCTGCTTGTCTCTTGATCATAATCCATTATAAGATTACAAATTGGTCTGTGATCCCTATTGTTGAGTCATTGTTTCCAAGACAGTTGTTGTGTTATCAATATGTTTAAAGAGAAGTTCAACCCGGAAAGCTTTATATTGCGTCAGCCATTTTTGCAATCCTTAAGTCTTCTATTGTGTCGACCATCCCTGATTCAGTCCTGAATCACTTGTTACTCTGATATACCTCAAATATTTTTACTCATTTCGTGTCATTGATGGAGGATACATTAAGGCCCTCCTGTGACGAGTCTTTTCCTGTCGACTCCAACTCATTATCTAGGAATTAGACTTAGAAAATAATTGGTACCTTATAACTTGCATGCCTCAATGGAAAGTTTCCTTGCTTTCAACAGTGGGTTTTCTCAATTGGAATATTCCATTGAGTGTTAGACTTAAACTCATTCATGCACATCCGTTGGATTGTACTAGTGTACCTTGGGAGTCATTGACATTAATGGTGATTTCCCTCGCACTTGTTAACGATATTCATTAATGACTGGTAATCAATTGGTTTATACCATGTTCTACTTCCACACATGCATTCACATGGTTAGATTCGTACTATAGAGTGGTGGAGATGAAGACCCTGGATCTTTTTTGATAGATTCAGGTTGCATTGGAGTATATTCATATTGTGTTTTTGCATAGATCTAATTTGTATGTCTCATGGATATGTTCAAATTTGAGTCTTTAACACATATATCCACAATGTATTTTTGGTGGCTATGTTCAGATTTGAGTCATAATGGCATGGATCCACAGTGTATGTTTGGTGGCCATGACCTGTCTTACTTTAAATGGATCTTTTCATGTCGACATTTATGCTTTGAGTTGATTTTATTTTGAGTATGGGAATGCCTACCTCAGTGATGATATATTATTGTATTGTATTTCCTTGCTTGTTGGCAGGTTTCTCATAGACATGTTCTTTGTGCCCTACACACACTCGACAAAGTATTTGATCTATTACTCAGTTCTAACTTCATACTTTGGGGGGCTCATTGTTACACATTATTTCCATCACCCCTATGACTATTAATGATGTAAACCTATCCTTTGTCTTTAGAAGGATCAATTGCCTCAATCCCTGAAGAAGAATGAAGATGAATTTTCCCGGAAAGATAAATATGATATTTTCCTTTGTAAAAAACTTATAAAGAGGGATCGTCACACTATGTTCAGTGTTAAGAGTGTGATGATATAGGATCATCRTAGGCTGCACCACACTAGCCTGTGACGTCCTCACACTCTGCTCAGTATTAAGGGTGCAACAATTTTTTGTACGAAGGAAAAAGAGAATCTTCTTGATCCTTCTAGAAGTGAAGCTTCGAGCGTGAGTTGGCCTCARATCAGTTTGGATCTGAGTCACATCCCTGATCTCATGGGATCATCCTGACCTCCTCAACCTATCCTTTTCAACTTATAAAAGGAGAGGAGTTCTCATTGGGAAAGTTAGTTTGATTGGGATTGAGTTGACTAGATTTTGGAGATGGAAAGTTATTGAGTTTTGTAGCTTGGAGTTTTTGGAGCTTGCATGTTGGATTTGAGCTTTGCTTTGTCAAGATAGATTGTTGATCTTAGAATCCATGGAGCAKAAGTGTGTGGGAAGAAAGGAACTGTTGGAAGGAACCTTACAACATCAAGGCATCTATTGTATTCTCCTTTTCATATTTCTAATACATCAATATATTTCTTTCCCATAAAATTGGTCTTATTTTATTGTATGAATCCTTGATCACATACATAGTTTTTTGTTGAGTATATGTTGTTGCTTTCACTTTATTGGCTTGTGTATTTTTACAGGTTCAACATCCCATAAACCTTGGAACAGAGAGAGGATGAAACTAGTGAGGACAAACTACATTTAAAAGGCATGTCATTTAGCTCTTGTTAGTTAGTATGCTTGATAATTAAAACTTAGGGAAAGTTTTATATCCTGCCTTGTTTTGTTCTAGTTTCGGGGTGAAACTAGGGAGATATGTTTGTGTCGACACTTACCGATTTTTCCGATAACATAAAGTCTCTCTCATTTTAATCACACTTGAGAATATTGAATATCTATAAGTGACTGAGGTAACCAAAGGATATCTAATTCAAATTTCAGAGTGAAGGTGAAGTAAAGAAGGCCAAAATTCAAGGGAGGATAAATTCTTTTGATGAGGCTTTCTAAGGTATGTTATTTGCAGGTCATCTCACCACTTTCGCAATAATTTTTTTCTAGAATGATTCAGAATGTGAAATTGGGAATCTGTTGAGGAAACATATCCAAGTAGTTGTGATAAAAGTTTAATCTTGTGGGTCGTTGTGTTTTTGGAGTTACACTTTGTGGAAAATAGGGTTTGTGGCTAGTCCCGAAACTAGTCTAAAACATGTGTTTTGGGTAAAAACCTCACAACTTCTTCATAAAAGGTCCAAATTCAGAAATATCAAATGTATTTGTTACAGTATGGTGTGTAGTATTCTGTATACCATTTTCATATCCATACAACAAATATTTCATGTGGGGAACACTCTATAAGTTCTCTCTCGAGAGAGAACCTGGAGGAATTGCATAAAAGACACTGAAGAACATTGTATATTATTTCCAAATCTTTATTCATTACAGGTACATAGTTATGATTATTTCAAGTTAGGGTTGTTGACTAATCCAAAATTAGTCATGTCAGACTAAAGTAAAGTTTGATGAAAATACTAGTCTCTTGTTGTTAAAGTTAAGGAAGATTTGCAGGTATGTGATCATATACACTAGGTCTATTACAGAGTTAAAAATTAGATTTGGATGATGAAATTGATGAGGGATTTTGGTTTAGGTTGGTGCATGGTTGATGCACTTGTTTATGGTACATGTTGATTATAGGTTGTTTGGTACATGATGGTGCATGGTTGATGCACTTGTTTATGGTACATGCTGATTACAGGTGGTTTGGTATAGGTTGGTGCATGGTTGATACACTTGTTTATGGTACGTGTTGATTACAGGTTGATTGATACAAGTTTACATTAGTATATCTCACAGTGATAATGTGGCAGTGGTTCCATCATTCTACTTTTATTTCAGGGTGGTTGGACAGGGAAAGGACAGGTGGTTGGAGCCACCTTCCAGTTGTAGCCAGAGAACATAGGGGGTTCTAGCCTCCTTCTTGTTGTATCCGAAGAATCATGGAGTTGGAGCTTTCTTCAAGTTGTAGCATGAGAAACTAGGGGGTTGGAGCCTCCTTCCAGTTGCAACTGGAAAAAAAAGGAATTTGGTGCTTCCAATGAATGTAATTCCTAAATACATATAAAAAAAAGCATTATGTGGTTTTCTCTCGCTTTGGGTTTCCACGTAAAAACATTTTTGTACTATGTATGTGTATGATTGCTCATTTGTTCATTGTTTATTTACTCTGCAATAGTTGCATGATAATTCTACATTGATATAACACTTGCATTTTGTGTTTAAAAAGGATTATTTCTCTATTACTAATTCACCCCCCCTCTCAGTAATCCAATAGATGCAATTTTTTTGCTGGTGTTGTTAGTTCATTATCTAGAATTTCAACTGAGTCAACCACTAGTTTGAAAAGGCCTTGGCCTCTAACAATTTTTGCTGGTATGATTTAGAGATCGTACTCTTGAAGGTAGGTCATCTAGTTGGCCATTTTCTCCCCAATATCCTTCTGAACTAACAAATTTCTTACTACAGGGTAAGGAACACTTACTTTTATCCTGGATTTCAATAGGTAAGGTCTAAAATGCTTTACTGCCTTAAAGACAACATAGGCTTGTAAATCAACTATGGGATAATTATATTCTGGTCCTTTAAAGGAAGAACTCATAAACGAGATGGGGATTTCATTATTTTCAACATTTTTCTGAGTAAGTACATCAGCATATAATATGTGTGATGCAAAAGTATAAAGCGTGAAGTCTTTAGAGAAATAAGGACTCATTAAGGAGGGGGCTTCAGTTATATATTTTCTAATAGAATTAAAAGACAGGTTCTCTTGTGGTCCCCATAAGGAACATCCTTTTTAATCATGTTTTTCAGAGGCCTAACCATCTCAGAAAAAATTGGAACAAAACATCTAACGAAATTTATTTTACCCAAAAAGATTGCATTACCTTTTTGGAAGATGGTGGAGGAATATTGGCAGTAGATCCAGTTCATTTAGGGTCTATTGTCATTCCATCCTTTGAAACTATAAATCAAAGTAATCTTCCATGCTCTACTGCAAAAAGTGATTTCTTGGGATTCAGTAAAATGCCAAACTTATGACAATGCTCTAGTACAACCCTAAGATGTGACAAGTGATCCTTTTTGTTCTTTGAAAAGACAGTGACATTATCTAGGTAGAAAACAACTTACTGGTTGATAAGGCCACAAAAATAAATATCCATTTCCCTTTGGAAAGTGGCCCTGACATTAATCAATCCAAAAGGCATTTTTCGATAAGCATACATGCCCCAAGAGGTTCGAAATATGGTTTTTAACTAATCTGATGGAGACATAAGGACCTGGTTGTACCCTGAGAAACCATGTAATAAGGATATCCTTTCAGAACCAGATACCTATTGCAATATTTGTTCCATTAGAGGATCACGATAATTATCTTTATCAGAGGCTCGGTTTAAGTTACAGAAATTGAAACAGAGATGAATTTCTCTGTTCTTCTTTCTTACCGGGACGCAGTTGGATACCCATTGGGTATGCCGAAACGAAAAAATGATCTTTGCAGTTAATGATTTATCCAATTCCTTTTTTATTGTGGGCTCTAATTTAGAATGCATTTTCGTACGTTTTTGTTGAAATGGTTGGGTTTCGGGCCTCATAGGGATTACATGTTGTATTATGTTCAAATCAAAGGTTTTCAAATCATCATATGTCCAAGCAAATACATCTTTAGATTCTTTAAATAAATTTATGAATGAAAATATTTCTTGTTGAGAACACCCTTTGCCCAGATTAATATTTCGAGGGTTATCTTGCATTCCTAAGTTTATAGTCTCATAAAGTAACGAGGAACTGTTTTTTTTTGCAATTAACCACTCCCCTAAATTTGTCATGTAAATCATGAAAACATTATAACCTAATGACAGACTTAGGGATAAAATTTACCAGTTCAGATGATTTTTCAGCAAAACGAGGGTCATATATTATTGCAAAATCATGGACATTTTCATTGTGAGTATTTTTATCAATTACAACAACCTGTAAAGTTCCCTCCATATGCAAAACATTTACGATTTCTTGATCATCGTGTAACACTCACCAATTGGTGATATTTTTGGGAATTGATTGCTTGAACATCAATTCAACATAAAATGAATTAGGAGAAAATCCCTCAGTAGGTAATAATTTTGATGCAACATTAGCCAATAAATCTTCTTCGAAATTACTAGATCTAGGAATAGAACTTATATTAATAGCGATAAATTTATGGATTAAGTTCCATACCTCAGTTTGGTAGTTTTTGAGATGAGGTGGTAAACAATGAATAAAAATTTTCACCTGTTTAACTACAATTTCAAAATCACCAAATACCATCAAGATTTTCACTTCAAGATTTACGACCTTCTTGAGTCCCTGCAGGAGTGATTCATATTATGTTGTGTTGTTTGCACACTCAAATTCTAATCTAGAGGAAATTGATGTTTATTTCCTTTGGGGTCAATCAAAACTAAAAAAAAACATTGGCTCCTTCACGATATTTAGACCCATCAAAGTATAGAGACGAGATTTCATCATTTTCACAACCATCAACAATGTTTGCATCATTTTTAAAAGTTGTCGCCTGAGTATGGAATGATATTTCAGATTGTTGATTCGGTTTCATAATAGTGGATATTTTAGTCATGAAATTCCCAAAGAAAGTGTTCAGACCTTGAACTTCAAATGTATTTACACCAGCAATAAAAGGTTCATTTGAGTCATTTATATTTGTAACAATGTATTTCAAATAGCGTTCCCTATTAATTCTGATCTTGTTTGGCTGGTCGTTTTCTAGTAACCACAAATGAGACCAATCTATGGAAAAATAACTGTGCAATTGTTCAGACGAATCTATGCTCAAGAACATGCCATAAAATTTCGGAATATCAGTGACTACTATGTCAATTACCTGGTGCACTTTTGGGTTAGATGATAATCTAATCAATTCATATTTAAGCTCACCAACAACTATAACATTAGTTCTGTCTATTTGAATAATTTTCAAATAGAAAGGTTTTACTTCAACATTTATCTTCTGACAAATAGACAAAGGAATTACATTCGATGAGGTCCCAGAATCTTACCATACAATTATGCACATTTTTGTTGAAGATTTCGAAAGTTAACAGAAATGGTGGCACATTTTTTCGTGGTGTGGGAGAAGATGTCTATTGATTTTTTTCTATCGTATCTAAAGTTATTTTATCTAAATTACCTACACTTTTATCTGGTGTGTCTTTTTTATTATGGTCTTCAGGTGGTATTTTGTTCATGACATCCTTTGTTTTATTTGTGCCATTTTCTGCTGACTTTTTATCCAAGGGATCTTTCTTTTTACTATTATCAGCTATACTTCACATCATTTTATGAAGGATGAGAGGGAATTTGAGCAGTTCAAAAATCGATATATTTTCTTTTAGTATTTTAAGATCTTCAACCAGATGATATTTTAAATCTAGGGAAACAATATTTCTTGATGTTTCCATCTGTCTTGGTTTTTTTGATATCATATTTTTATTTACCTCAGGTGAAGATGTGTTTTTTACTTTACTAGGAGTATTATACGGGTGTTGGTTTTTATGGATAGTTTCAAAATTAGCTTGGAAAATACTGTTGGAAAGATGTTTGAAAATTGGGGGAGATGAGTCCTCCTCATCAGGTGTTTCTTCCTCACCTGCATCATTTTGGGTTTTAGGTGGGACAACAGCATAAATATCATTTCCATCTAATATGGCTTGTATAGCATGTTGTAATCCTTGAAAATTCATACCTTTTGTAGTTAGATTTGGCCTATTTGGAGGAAGAGGTCTCCTAAAAGGTGGTCTATAATTCCCTTTACTTGAATATCCTTCTTCTGCAGATATTTCAAGTCTATGAATTGATTAGATAACTTTTTAAAGGATTTTTGTAAACCCTCCAAGTCTAAGGTTTCTTTTTGTTTTTTGTTTGGGAGAGGTCTGGTAAGGATTTCTATCTTCTTTTTAGAAGAGGAAGTTGATTCATCTTCTGCATTTACATTATCCTTTAAACTGAGAAAATCCTTTTCAATGAGGACTGCCTCAAAATATTATAGTAACGTGTTTTTCTTAAACCTCTTAAACCATATAGAAATTTTATGGTGTAGATATTTAGCATAATATGCAATAACCAAGTTTTCAACAGGCATCGATCTTGTGGGGATTTTATTTTTAAGCGTAAGGAATATCTAATTGAAATCCTTGAATTTCTCTTTGGAATTCATTTTCATGTTGGATAGTTCCATGACTAGAACTTCTGGATATTTTTCATCCCCAAAATTTTCTAAGAAAAAGGTCTCAAACATGTCCTAGGAAACAATAGTTTGGGGTTCTTGTGAAAAATACCACGTGGAGGAATTTCCTTCAAAGGTATAAGGGAATAGCATACACACAAAATCCTCATGTTATACATTTCAAAGCCTGAAAAATAACATGAATTTTTTAATATGATCCTCGACTGATTGCTTTGAATCCAGGTCAAACTTGGGTAACCATTTTTCGGGATGTTTAGGTAAAGGATTTTGAGGTCCGGGTAATTCCACGACATCTTGATCAAGACAAGGTATAGTAGGATCATTTTGGTTATCCATGGGAGTTGGTTTGTGTGAATTTCTAGATTTCCTAGATGAAGAACTGTCTTTGTTAGAGGATTATCCTCTTGAAGAGAGTGGAAAGGACCCAAGTGGGGAAGGAGGAATTCTAGATCCTCCACCACCTTGGATTAGTGCTTCAAAAGGATCGGTAATAGTATCACATAATGTGTGATTGGGAGGATCAGTGCAAAGAGGATTTTCTTGTTGATTGGACAAATCAAGGGGTTGATTTAATTGTTCACCAAACTGTTTAAGACTGGACAATTCACCCTAGGTTCTTATTATCGATTGGCGAGAATTGCGGATAATTTCTTGTACATCAATCCCTTGAGGAATCGATGTCAGAGGTTCATCGAGAATATTAGGTGTGGCTTCTGACATAGTGGCTGGATCAAGTATAATGGTAGGGTCTGAGTGACTACACGTCATGACAAGAGAATCATTATTTGGGGGAGTCTTTCGACCTCCTCATGCCATTAATGACTTTAAGTCCCTCCTTCTAGAGCCATTTGTTGACGGTCGTTTATGACACACCGTCAATGAGAAGGGAAGATTCATTCTGAGGTTGTCTAATTAACCCAATCCATTTAAAGTAACCTACCTTGACAGGTTTTATGGATCTGTTATCTGGTGAAAACACTAAAGTAAACTAAGAAAGGAAAAAAAAAACTATCTATCTATCAAAACCCACTAAGTACATTAGCTGATATATCTATCTTTTAATATATAAATATCACATGGTCTTATTATATAATATACACTATTTATGTACAGATACAAGGTTTGTGTAAATCCTTGTGAAAATGAAAATTATACTACTGAAACATAGTTTGAGTAACATACGAAGATAAGAAAATTATTCTAAAACTAAATAATCACAGAAACAACAAAATGAATGAATAAGATTTATGAGAATATAACTGAAATGAACAAAGAATTTAAAGTTGAATTGGTTAATCGTTATTCATTCAATAAAAAATAAATCAACTCATAAAAAGTAACTAACCTGTTGTTGATCAACAGTAAAGGAAAGCACTAAGCTATTTGTCTTTCTGTGTAAGGCAAGCTCCAATGACCTATTTTCCAAGCATAAATCTATGGCAAGAGTTTTACAAAGAAGCAAAGAATATTTTTATGATATTATTTGATGAAATTCAAGAAATTTTAATGTTTTGAAAGAAATCTATAAGAAATAGAAAGACAAATAATTTTTCATGTGGCTTTATGTGATTCATATTTTAGAGATGAAAGCAACTCCAATCTTCTACAAATGATATAACAAATTCTAAAATTCGACATAAAATCATAACGTAAACATACGTGTTTTATGTTTAATGGGCCACAGGGATTATAATAACCAATAATAATGAACCATAAAAAGATATAAGAAAAAAATAAAAGCATACAATGATGAATATACTAAAGATAACTCATACAATATATGTTTTCATGCTTTGAAAAATATGAAAACAATATGACTACTGAATAATCACATCATACAGTTTACTATCTAGACTAAAGCCAAAAGCATATTGTATTTCCATATCATTCAAAAAAATAAGTCCATCTTTTAGGTCCCAAAAAGAATACCCTTGCCTCTGGGAAAGTACCAGTATTTAAAACATGTCACTGATATGTTTCTCATATTGTAAAAGATAGAGACAGATCTTCTTTAATAAAGTTTCTTCCAAAAAAATAACTTTAATCTAGGTCTTCTACAATAAACATTCTGGTAATTTCGCAAAAATAGTTACATAACTCAAACTATTTTTTGAAACTGTTTAAAAAACACTTCTTGCAAATTTGAAGCATATCCTAATGATTCAATCGTTTCAACAACCCTTACAATTCGCTCCTCAAACCTAGAAAGAAGAAAAATGAAATTTAACTTAGAAAAAATCTAATAAACTAATTCTAGATAGCTACATAATCTATGATTCTGTAGCTACTCTAATAAAACAAGAAAACAAAGTATGTTGCAACAAACCAATCAAAACGTTAACTCTAAAAAATTGTTTACCCATTCAAATATTGGAAATAGAGGAATCTGGAAATTTTGAATTCATAACAGCTTAGATGATTTTTTAATAATGATGTCTCATGATTTCTTGGATCTCTTGTTATCCCTGGGAGAAGTTTGTTCCACACTGGCTCTCAAATCCCAATTTTCCCTTCCCAAAACTATGCTTCGAGCCAACACCTAGTTAAGACTAGCTTATAAATATGTGATATCTTGATATTACCTCTAAATCCAAGTGAAGCACTCCTCACAATACACATGTTCATATCCTAGTAGAGGATGCATATTGTTTGAGTTCAAAATCTTACCTCGTGACACTATCGTTTTCAAATCATTTTGTATCCCTGTAAACCTTTCTTGTTCCCTTAAAAATGGAGGCAGATTCGAAACAAATTTGTATTGTGGTGAATCCACTCTAGTGGAATCAAAGCTTACATACTCGACAAATATTGTATCTTCTATTACTACTTTTGGAATGGGCTTGTCATGAATTTGATGTCGGTTCCTTGTCATACTCGACAGAAGCCTACCACTACTCTTATTTTTGAAATCCAGGTCATTAGCATCCTTCCTAACTTCCTTCCCCTTTCTTTTAATTTTATTTTTATTATCATTAATATTAGGCTGTAAAGGACCAGGGGAGATTGATGACCTATCCCTCAAACGAATCAAGATTTCTTCCAAAGGTATCTTTGGAACGAAATCACATTTTTTGGAATTGACTTTGTCTACAGGAAGAAACTCGATCGGAGCACTGGTAGGTAATACAGAGAATTTTGGGACTTGGAACTCAACTAGTAAATCTTGTAGAGAATGGGATGAGATACTTGGATTGACAGGTTCATCATTACTCAAAGGTAAACAAGAAACGGGTTCAGATTGCAAAGGAACAAACCCATTCCTAAAAATAAAATTATGCTAGTTATCCCCTGTTTTCAACAATTGAGCATTTACCAGAATATGAATTAAACGATGATGGAACAAACTAGACTTGGGGTGAGGGTTTTGTCTATGGTAAAACTTGGACATTTTCCAAAGACTCTTGAGCAAATAAAAAGGAAAATTCAACTTGAACCCTAGGAAAATCATCAATAATCATATATGAAACAAAAACACCAACTCATAACGCCCTTCGTAAGTAACAAGTTGTTTTATTACCAACAATAATCCATGCCAACAGGTTTTGAACAACTGTATAGGCGTACATTGTACATTGTAGTGCAACCTTTTGGAGACCAATAAGGAATACCACGGTATACACTCTATCTTCATGTTCTTAAACAATCAATTACCCTCCTATGACAAACCAGTTTCCTTGGCTATAGATTCCTCGTTGACTTGTAATTGTATGTTGCCTACTTTAGCTTTGGTTCCATTGAAAGTTTTGGAAAAGGCCCGTGCAACCCCTAGGTTGAAACACTCAAAATACTGGATGAAATTTACCCAACCGAAATGGATCAGGTTGTCTACAGCATCATCATGACATAACAGAACCTGTGAGCCATTCATCTCCACTCTCACCATAGGGGCCATTAGCTTGCAAACAATGTACCAGAAGACGCAAAACAAAGGGGTCTGTGTTAAGAACCAAATATCAATATAGCATGGAAAATTCTCAGAAAAAGTACTCAACGCCTTGAAAAAGAGATAATTTCAGATAATAAGCCTCTTTGAGGGGGCAAGCTCCTTTTACCCGACTTAAATGTTCAAGTACAAGATGATTCAAAATGAAAATGTCTCCTTGGTATATATAGGAGACTGGGAGGTATAATTACAACTAATGGCCTAAAGCCGACATAAATAAAATAACATTATTAATATAATATGCCCCAATTAAGGGGAAATGAGCCAATATTAGGGCTTAACATGCCCCTCCCCTTGAGACACGTGTTGTCTGCAACGCTTGAGTAACTCTGAATGCTTCTGTATAAAAGACTCATCTT
>JASDQU010203042.1:6819-18967 GCA_032191745.1 Picea mariana | reverse complement strand
ATTGGCCTTTCATGGGCATGGAACTCTTAGGGTTGAGATATGGATCGAAGCCACAGAGAATGTTGATAAACCCATGGTTGATTCTGTGTATAAATGCCTTGAGGACGAGCTTTTATGAAGAGTTATGAGCACCGTTTGAAGATTATGACATGAGACTCGAATTATTGAGGAATTAAAAGTAATTTAGGCGCACGGTCTGTAATTGAAAATGTAGTAAGTTGAATGGTATCCATATCTTCATTCTTAGAGTTGCATGGAGTGTGTTATGTGTGTTTAGGCGCACGATATGTAATTGCAAATGGTGGGATGCATTATATGCATTTTAGTTTAGATCGACTCGGATGTTTTGTTAATTCACAACCCTGTTTTTAATCATTGGATTTCTTTAAACCGTATAAATAGTTGGTTTGTACTTATCTAAAACCGTTTGAAACATTTTAAGAAGAAATCGTAGAGATTGTTTCCCCTCTCGCTATTTCAAAGAGAGATTTTGCCATTTCAACGCCATGAGTCATGCAATGGTTGTAGCGTAAACCTAATATGAACCCTCCTCATCGTAAACGCTTTACCTGTCCAAAAACATGCATTATACACAGCATATTAATTGTTGTAATGTGTGAGTACATTTGAATTAAAATATTAAAACATTCACACAGATATTAAAGCATTTCAGGTATTCGCACAGCTGTAAGCTGCCTTCGGTGTTCACCAGCCGTGAGCTAGCGGCTGTGTTAGTTTTAATCCTATGAGTATGGCAGTCGATAATTTGTTAGGCCGTGGTAATTATTGAGGAAATTAAAATAATTTTTGGTTGTAATTTTCTCACATAATCTGCTGTTGGTTATCACTCGGAAATTATACCCTCGATGGACCGCTTAGTTAGTAGTAACCCACTTCCACAAAACTATAGAGTATCCAGAATTTGATCCAGGTACGACCTTGGTAGTTGCTGAGTATAGTCATGTGTGTTCTCTATCGAATTTTGCAGGGGTTCGATTCTCTTTGGTAATGATGGAAGCCATTTTACTATATTGTATCTAGGACAATAACTTTTCACGCAAACCCTAAGGTCTATTCAGTAATATCCGTTTGATAATTTAGTCATCCAGAAGGACTTATAACTTTGACGCATAATTGATTGCAAAATAGCTGTCTAAGCCTTCAGGAGGATGCTGCCGAGTGACACCTGGGATAACAACAATTGCCATTGGGGATTTGCCGTCGATTTTGCCTCTGACCACTGGCAACCTTTACCGCTGTCTGGATGCGCCAATTCTGGCACGCGTGCATCGGTTGCCGGAATGGTTTCTGACCGGCCCTTTTAACACTCTAACCTTTAACCTAAACCGTGATGGATAGGGCGTAACGGTTGGGTTGTATTAAATTGTTAGGATAGGCAGTTTTAGCTGCGCGTGACCTATCGTTCAACCACCACCAACGCCCTGACCGCCAGATCGCCCTGTGATGCTTTCACACAGGAATGCATGTGGATATAAATCCTTTCTTCATAGGACTTCGCTCGATGGCAAATGAACCGGAGCCTTGAAAAATGTATAAAAGGTTCAGCGTTAGTGAATTTCGTTCTACACGTATATAATATAAATTCTTTACATTCAAATAAATTCTTAAATGATAGTTGCATTCTTTAACTTCCTTAAATGATAGTTACGTGAATGGTTACATGTAAATAATTTAAATAAATGAAATGTAAATAAAGTCCTCAAAAGATAGTTGCATTCTTTAAAGGATAGTTACGTGAATGGTTACATGTAAATGAATTTAATAAATTTAAATGTAAATGAATTCCCTAAAAGATAGTTACATTCTTAAAGTCTTTAAATGATAGTTACATTATAGTTAACTATATATATAAATTCTTTAAATGATAGTTATTTTAAATAAACTTTATTGTTGCAGTTAAAATAGATGTATTTGGGGTACCAATTGACTCTTATATATAACCATTGTCCCAATTTGACTATTATAGTAGTACTATGGTATGTTACTGACATCTCCTTCCTTGGGCTTTTATAATTACCTTTTATTCTGCTCTCATTTAACATATACTGTTATTAATTTAGTATGGGACCAGGATAATAAATTATTATTATGATAGTAGGGGGAAAATGATTTGGTTAAGGGTGGATGAGGAAAGTTTACAAGCATTTTGCTTAAGTCAGTTAAGGTCAGTTGAAGAGGAATGATAAACGCTTACATACCCTTTTTCTTTAAGTTAGTAAAGGTGATCAATAAAAATGTTATGCCTTATGCTCGTTAGTTATTGGTGTATGATGAAGAGGACTTAAATGGATAATAACTCTCTAAGTGCATAA
This sequence comes from Picea mariana, assembly GCA_032191745.1. NCBI lineage: Eukaryota > Viridiplantae > Streptophyta > Pinopsida > Pinales > Pinaceae > Picea > Picea mariana. The sequence goes on along the minus strand of JASDQU010203042.1, from coordinate 16,634 downwards.
GGTAGAAGGGGTGTATTATGAGTTGTTATTATTTGCGTCAGGTTTTTATTGAAAACTTCTAAGAGGAATGATTTTAGTTATGGTTTTTCAATGAATTGATGTATGGGTGACTACCGAGGACCCGGAAGGTATATCACCCCCCCCACGCCTTGGATTTTATCTTAACGAATGATTGCTTAAATAGCACGCCTAGGTTTTAAAAAGAGTTGTGCCTCGAGCTGGTTATTGCTAGATAGTTTTTGTATAGGAGATACCTTGCGCACTTGTAATTTAAGGTCAATTGAAGTAAGGTTTATGTGGTCAGAGTTTCGGTTGCGCGCCATGCACAAGGTTGGTTGGTTGCTAATTCTCGCTCTCAACTGAAGGGTTATGTTACTGTGTTGTCATGTGGGTTGTCTTGGGTTGGTCTGAGGATAGTGTTTAGCTTAGTGTGATTGGTTTCCTAGGTCGGGAGAGTGTAGAAACCTCCATGTTCCTTAGAACAGTCGCCCGCTCTGAGACCTTAAATGGTTAAAATCGATGGGAACTAGGGCTTGAGTGTTGCTTATGTGTCTTGGAGGCCCTACCCATTGCAGGGTAGGACGGGCGGGTAGTCATTTCTACTTATCATCGTTTATACATGAAGCTACCTATCACGCGTCCTTGTTGTCTTTTATGTTCATCATGGTTGCATCTTATTCGTCGTCGGGTGGCGACGCAAAGTCGAATGCGTTGATGGTTCCCTTGTACACGCGCGCACTCACTTTTTAAAAACCCACAAAAAAAAAAAAATTGCACTAGTTACTAGCATTGGGGTGTCGTAATGAGTAGGTTGTTACATACAAAGTTTATCTTATAAAGTATCTTACAATGCCTTGTTCACTGTTAAATTATATTAAGTCTTTCATAAGTTATGTTGTTTTCAATATTTTTGCACTTGATGCTACAAAACATAGGGTGTAGATTTTTAATAATGTGAATCTAGATTATAAAATATATTCAAAATATTTTGATGATATTAAATATTAAGGTTGTATGGTTTTAATAATGCAAATATATTATAAAGTATATTCAATATTGAGGATATTCAAAGAGTTATACACATGAAATGATGTTCTTATTAGATGAGATTCTCATATTATAAATAAAATCCATGGAATACCTTGATCTACAACACCTTGAATACCATTGCACCACTTCTCAACAAGTGAATGCATATGGTATCTAAAACTTGTGCGTACAAGGAAGAATTCCCTCAATCCCTTAGACACCTTGCATTTACCAATGCCAATTTTCCCAAGGAAACAATTCCTTTGATTGTTGATGCAAGGAAAATGACATGGAATGTATTTCATCCAAATAAACTACTTTGTGCATGGATGGCTCTATGTTGGATTTGATTCCCAGATATATGCTCCCTTAGTTATGGCCTCAAACAAAAATTTCATTCAAAAACTCAATGATTAACATGATTATTAAATTAACGCCAAGTTTTGCATTTTTCTGTGTTCTTCATTTCATAACAAGAGAAAGAAATATTCATTGCCAAGAGTCATTTATATTTGGACTAGATTGATAAAACACATCTTGAAACCATCTAGTGAGACCTAATGATAATGGGTAAGTAAATCTCCCCCTATGTTTCACATGTCCTACATATTGTCATGAGTCTTGGTCACATCTTTGTGCAAGACATGAGTGACCTACTTGTGTAGTAAACTGCTAAAAAAGGAACCAATTTCCTACTTTGGTGGTCTTTTCCAATGTCTTCAACTTTGGTGGTATTTTCCAATTGTAGAGACCCTTTGACTAAAGGAATAATTATAATGGATACTTCATTTTTGATGATAAAGTCTAATTTATAGAAATAAAAGAGTCTTATATGGGAACTAATTATTATACTCATTTATTACTTCACACATATTGACCAAAGTTATTGAATGCTTATCTTATTGATGATATTTATATTCATATAATCTGACTTCAAATTGACAGCTTATTGGATTTGTGTTGGATATGTAGGCATAGCTAGCACATACATATCCCACACGTAGACGATAATAACAAGTGATGTTCCTTATATGCATATTTTTAAAATGTTCACAACTAATCATGCATAGAAATAAACAAAGTAAATCAAACTTCAAATAATCTTCATTAAAGAAAGAATAATAATTCAACATTCATCCATCTTTTAAATTGAATTATTATAATTTAAACATGGTAGGAACTATGTGAGGAAACAAGGAATCATAATGTTATGAGGGCCATGTGACCTAACACTAGTGATATATCCACTCATATTAGAAACATTTTCTAATGAAAACCCATATCATATGGGATTTTTTATGTTAGAAATAACATTTTATCCCTACCTTCTAGTTAACAAAAACTCTTCATAAGTATTGATATTTCATTGAATTTCAATTTAATAGTATTTTTAATGGTATATCAATGTTCTGTAGAGTGATCTCCTTCTCCATTCTCAAATGATTTAGCCAAGAATTAGCATCTTTATGCAAACCCCATTAAGCAATAGGTGGCTTTGACTAGAGTTTGAAGAAATCATAGGTAGCATATTTTCTTTCATGTTAATAGTCTCTTGTGCCTGTACATTAGGTACCTAGTTTTAGTCATTCTCTTAATAGGGAAATAACTAATTATATGAGGATAGGATAGGTTGTATGATATTAATTATAAGATTATAAATTATAAACACTTTTGAATTTTCTCAGTATTTCTCCATGATTATATAGAAATGATACAACCCAAATCTTCAAATCCATATATAATATAACATGATTGATGAGTATCTCAAAAGGGGTTTATTTTTTTCCCAAATCCAAAATTCATACGATTTACAATTGTTTTCAAGGTAAAAATAGGTTTGGACATGGAGGGATATGATGTTAGGTTTAATAATCAACAACAAATAAACTCAAAAACTATATCAAGCAATGAAGTTAGGGAGTTTATAGTTAAGAAATCTCTTAGTGGAAATATGGTTCCTTGATGTAACAATTAGGTACAAATCCCTTAGTGGAAACCCCTTAGCTTATAGTAAAACTAGGTCCCTTTATATATCCCTTAGTTTATAGTAAAATTAGGTCCCTTTATGTAACTTTAGGTGACCATAAAATATTTCACAGTTATGCATTTAGTTCAACTATATCCACAACTATCCAACAATTTGTCCTTAAATCTCTCAAGTGATCCAAATATATAATATAGCATTTGCATAGTTCATATGTTATATAATATAACATTAGAACAAATATTACATTTGCTCCACATCATATTAATTTATTTTAGGAATACAAACAACCCTCAATCCCATCCCATGTAACATGACAATAAAGGAATTAGTATAAAAACTCAATGACATTTAAACAATGCTAATGGGAAGTTTAAAGAAATGGCATATAATCCATGCTCATGTAACACCTTCACCTTATTGTGATTAAAACATGGGTGTCTGAGGTTATGAAGATTAAAATATTTGTTTTCGGGATTCTAATGCATTACATTATATGCGGTCTTTGTGGATCCAACCATAGGGAACTTTTAAGGAAAATTAAAGAAATGTTGTAATATGTTTTTTTAGTGGATCCAACCATAGGGAAATTTTAATGAATCCACTTGCTTTTTGTTTTTCTAAATTGATTTCCCTTAGCTAACCCAACTTCTGATTTCAATGACTTCTTTGTGTCGGTTTTATTGATTATTATGAAAATATTGTGGTTTTATCTTCTGTCCCTTATCCCCTTAGTCATCATTCCTTGCCTGGGTAGTCGATTAGGAGCCGAATCGACGGTCGTCACTTCAGTGTTTATAGACCTATAGATTCAAATGTCCTGCTTTTTTGTGCATTGATGATGAGTGAAGGATACAAATTTTCCCTGTTTTCTATCCCTTACTTATATTTTAGTTGATTGATTCATGGTTGAATGTTTAGTCTTTGTGTCTTCTTCTTTGATGTGTATTGTGAATGATAAACCTCTGATTTTAATGACAGTCCCTTGGCGAACCCAACTTATGATTTCAATGACTTCTATGTGTGGGTTTTATTGATTATTATGAAAAGATTGTGGTTTTATCTTCTGTCACTTATCCCTTTAGTCATCAGTTCGTGCTTAAGCAATCGGCCAGGAGACGAATCGACGATCGTCACTTCAGTGTTTAAATACCTATAGATTCAAATGCCCTTTTTTTCTATGCATGGATGATAAGTGAAGGATAAGAATTTTCCATGTTGTCTATGGACCCCTTACTTATCTTTGAGTTGATTGATTCATGGTTGAATGTCTATTCTTTGCGTCTTCTTCTTTGATGTGCATTGTGAATGATAAACCCCTGAGTTGAATGATAGTCCCTTGGCGAACCCAAATTCTAATTTCAATGACTTCTATGTGTGGTTTTTATTGATTATTATGTAAATATTGTGGTTTTATCTTCTATCACTTATCCCTTTAGTCATGATTCTATGTGTGAGCAGTGAGCCAGGAGCCGAACCGACGATCGTCACTTCGGTGTTTAAAGACCTATATATTCAAATGCCCTGCTTTTTTGTGCATGGATGATGAGTGAAGGATAAGAATTTCCCATGTTGTCTATGGACCCATTACTTATATTTTAGTTGAATGGTTGAATGTCTAGTCTTTCGGCCTACTAATGAGTGAGTACCTTTGCAGCTTGATTGATAAAAACTTCGATTTATCTTTGTGTTTTAATTTCTTGAACTTGTGTACATCTCTGCATTTTTATTGATAAAATCTACATTGTGGATAGATATTGAAGAGAGATGTCGACACGGGATTCTCCAAATATTCCTCATAAAATCTCTAGGTTTTCCCAAGAAGGTACAACAAGAACTCCTTCTTCGACTGAGACTCTGAGTGAGTAACAAAAATCTTGTTAAAGGATATTTTAAAATAAGTCTGTGAATAGATCAACTGCAGAACCTACTCAATACAATGTTATGGATGTGACCTTCTTATATAGGTTGCACATCGATACTCCTACACCTGATAATGTAGGGAATACCTCTGGACAAGACAATATTTCTGGTAATTTTCTTTGATTTTATTTATTTTTGTTGTATTTTTTTGTATTTAAATTTATGTGAGGTTAAATCTTAAAGTTACTTTAAAATGTGTGTGTAGACAATCAATTTAGAGAAAGGGATGACAATGAAAGAGACAGTGGTTGTCACGAAGATTTAAATGTCGGTGTAGAGGGTGAAGGTCAATTTAGGAGGAAACGTTATCAAGAAACAGAAGATTACATGCCTACATCCACCTATCCTTCAGATGTTGGTGATGAACTTCCCTGGGAAGGGAATGTTGAAGCAGTGACACTTGAGAAATGCTCAGGTGTTAAAAATAGGTTGGAAAATGATTTGGTGGTCTTGGAACTCCCTTAGGAGAGAAAACAATCTTGCAAATTGTTTTGCATTCATTGGAAAATTTTATGGATGCATATCAGAAGATGGGGCCAACCACCGACAGTTTTGTCGATCTAATGAGGCAGTGAAAGTCAGAGGTGGTGGGTCCTGATAAATGGGAGGAAATAAAAAATAGAGTTTCAAAAGAAGAGGTCATTTCCATGTTCAATTTCAAAGAAAGCCCAAAGTGGAAGATGTTGAAACTACAATATTTAATCACCCTCACTTTGCAGGACATTTGTATAACAGATTTTTGGCAGCATATGGGAAATTGTCGTGGAACGATGAGGTTCCACACTATTTTTCACAACACGTTTTTGTAAATATTTTCTTGCACATGTACCCTGATTATACTAGTCTATCATCCAAATATTATGGGACTGGTAAAAGATGTACATATGATAGAAAATGGGCATATCGAAGTGCAACATTACTGAGGTCTCCACAACCTTTAGTACCTCTCCCAACAAGGGCATTTTCTTCACTTTCAAAGTTCCAGGCTACATCAAACATTGGCAGAGAGGCCATGACTAAAATCAGGGAGAATTTGGAAGATATTCTTTATGGTGTTGATGTTGGCATGAAGAGTCAATGAACGGAAGCCAATTCTCGGGCCACATTTGTTGATAAAACAAATGCAGAGCTAGATACAATGTCAACAAAAGATGTTTTGAAGTATGAAATTTTTTTTCGGGATGTTTAGAAGAAGGTCATTTAGAATGATGACCCAAACCGTAGATTGGTATGTGTTCTATTTTGGAAATTTTTTACGCAATTTATGATAGTTTACTTCTAGTTCTAGATTTAGATATCATTGTCTCTATAGAAATAATCGAGTTCTTCTTACCATTAATTGTAGTTTGGAGATATGTTAAACAAATATCTAGTAGGTAGGGGACTTGATTCGACAAGTGTAAATTTTGATTGGTTGAATCAGGTATGTGTTTTCTAATAGTTGTTCAGTATCCACTCCTTTGAATAGGAGATCAACAATATTTATAATTTTGTATAATTGTGTACACATTGAATTCTAGATTTAGCTCTTAGTTGTGTTGTTCATAGGTCCCTATTCCATCTCCTACTACTTGGGCAGGCTTGTCTCAATTCTCATTGGGAGAGTTTGAAGAGGGTGGGAGTTCACAGGTATCATTTAATGTCTTAAAATCATTTAAATTTAATGTGTTATAATCATTTAAAAATAATTTTTTACATTTTCAAATTTGAAATGTGTTATATAGGCTAATGTGCATACGAGAGTACTTGAGAGTGTGCTCGGAAGGTAGATTGGGATTGAGTAAGAAGAGGAAGCACCCATATTAGGGAAGGATGTGTCCACTCAAGATGATTCATAAATGTATGTTCTTGAATTTTATCAAATTTTTGTTTTCTCAAATTTTGAGTTTAGCCTTTCCTATTCAACGCTTTGATCAATTATTTTGAAATATATAGAACCCCTAGATAATTTTATCGTTGTCTTAAATGGTGTACATTATCAATTATTCAAGGTTAGATCATGATGAACACCTAATTTTTAACTTGAACATGTTTGAATATTTGAGAACATACTCTATCCCACATCAGAAAAGAGAAAGTTTCTAATTTTTCCTCGATTGCATTTCTTTCTTTCTTGACCAAGACTAGCGTAGTATGGACAAATTTATGTTTTCTACATACAATGAAGTGAATTCCTTATTGCCAGGGTATTGTCAAACTCTTAACAAAATTGGTTACTAATCACAAAAACCAACATTCAATTAGATTTAGAAATAAGCTCACACATATTGTATATGTGAGCTAGCTCACATAATTTCAAAGAGCATTTCATTATATCTAATATGAGTACATCCCATTTAAATGGTTTCTAAAGAATGAGTTAACATGCATGTGCAGATTTGTGTTTTCTTCATGTACATGCAAGATTATATGAGAACATCTATTCCACCAAAGAAAGAGAAGATAAGTATTTTTCGGAAGAATGGTTTTTAAAATGGAGATTTGTGAACTTTTTCAAATAATAAGTAGTTTTTTGGAAGAATGGATTAATATGGAGATTTTTAAGTCCTTTAGTTTGAAAGGGCATCGTGGAATTTGATTATATGACCACTGCAGAAGAAGAAAAGAGAATTATTTAACTATTGAGGAGATTAGTATTTTATTATTGTGTAAATATGATCAAATGACATCACCTGGGATGAGAATTTTTCAAGGATTTGGGACTTTATCCACAAGGAGAATTTTACGTGAAGGATTTTGGATTTTATCCACAAGGAGATAAGTATTTATTTGGAAGAATGACTTAATATGGAGATTTGTGAATTTTCTTCATACACAGTTCTATATTTATTTTCAGATTATTATCTAACTCTAACTCACAATTTGTTTTACCAAGAACACAATAACATCACCTGGGATGAGAATTTCACCTGAAAGATTTGGGACCTTATCCACAAGGAGAATTTCACCTGAAGGATTTGAGACCTTATCCACAAGGAGAATTTCACCTGAAGGATTTGAGACTTTATCCACAAAAAGATAAGTATTTCATTGGAAGAATGAAGTAATATGAAGATTTGTGAACTTTCTTCATACACAGTTCTATATTTATTTTTAGATTTTTATCTAACTCTAATTCAATTTTTTTTTTATCAAAAACATAACTTTTCTCTTTAACTGTTTTTAAGATTTTAGATAAGATTTACAAATTGTTTAAATCATGTACTTTTAATTGGAGAGTAACTATATCTTAAATCTATTTAATTGTGGTTGCTTATGTTATTATTTCTTATTGTTTATTTAATATTTAATTACAGTATATATGCCCATATGTGTTATTTGTTTTTTTATTATGTTTTTAATTTTTACAGATGTCTAAATTATATTTGGTGGAAGATACGTTTACAATACATTTTGTGGGAAAGAGTATGTTGGAGGATGACACTTAACTCTTTTGGTATGTATGTCTATTTTTTTTTAATTGCAATTTTTGGATTCTATATTATTTTGCATGTTTGAATTGTAATTTTTTAATTTTTCAATTCTGTTTTTTTTGTAGGTTTGAATTTCATGTATGAAGTGATCTATCTTAAAGTGATGACTTAGAGTCTAGAATTTTGGAGTTAAATGTCTTAGTTTTTGTTATCATCCTAAAATGGATGTGGAACTTATGTATTTTACAGTGTAACTATTCAGACTTTGATTATATATATATATATATATATCCTAATTTTGGAATTCAAAATCGCAATTATTGTCTCATATTTGATTTCTCAAAGTTGATGGAAAAAAAGTGGCAAAGTTAACTAGTAATCAACTAATGTTTTGTATATTCTTTTTTTTATAATGCATTAAATTAAGCATAAAACTCTTAAATACTTTTTTGCTATGTATTAATTTAAATGTTTCATTGTGTGTTCATTGTGTGCTATCAAAAATATGATTCTGTTATAAAAAAGTGGCAACGTTAACTAGTAATGAGCTAAGGTTTTGTGTATTCTCCTTTTTACAATGCATTTTAAATTAATCATCAAACTCTTAATACCTTTCTGATATGTATTAATTTAAATGTCTCATTTTATGTTCACTGTGTACTGTCAAAAAAATGATTTTATTGTCAAAAAGTGGAAAAGTTAACTAGTAATGAACTAATGTTGTGTATATATTCTCCTTTTTACAATGCATTAAATTAAACATCAAACTCTTAAATACTTTTTTTAATTTAAATGTTTCATTTTATGTTCAATGTGGACTGCTAAAAATATGATTCTATTGACATATCATCAAACAATTTTTGCAGATTCTAGTTACTAATGAAAAAAAAATCTATTTTTTTTAGCAGATTAATAGATTTTAGCAGATTCTATTTTATTTTTTTCTAGTTACTAATAATTTTATTGGTTACATAGATGCACTTAATCAATAAAAAATATTAAAGGAAAAACTATTTAGGAAAGAAATGCACATGAGATCATCTAAATAAATTGGTTTACATAGATGCACTTAACTAATAAAAAAGAGTAAAGGAAAATGAAAAGGAAAGATAGGCATATGAGATCATAGATGCAAACTCATGGAATGTGTTGTTGTTTAAATATATTTAAGAATATACAAACTCAATAGATGGACAAGAAAAAGTGAACGGTCAAACATACAAGATTGTATCATTCCATATCTATTTCAGAATATATGATAGTAGACAACATGTTAAAACATGCAAAACTTATTTGAGAATATATTATGGTAGTAGAAAACACTTTAAACTATGCAAAGTCTATGCTGGTATGAACTACACTAAAAGGAAGAAATTTTCATGATCTACCAATTTACTTTTAGAAAACTTGTGTTTGATTTTGGAAGAAGGTAACCAATGTGGAATTCAAGGGAGGAGGTATGCATT
>JASDQU010203039.1:7127-18833 GCA_032191745.1 Picea mariana | reverse complement strand
GAAATCAAATATTAGTAATATTTCAAATTATATCAAAACATGTAAATATCCACAATATCCAAAAATAGTTTGTTGTCCAAAACTTTCAGCAGTGCACTGCCCTTAATAAATCAATAATAAAACATATTAAAAAACCGTATTTGCCACTTTGAGAGGAAAATTTTCCTTTGTTGCTTGTATCCCCTTTTGACTTCTCTGAATTAGCCTTAAGTTGTGTACAACCTTGAGGATTGATCTCACTGATGACATGGGAACAATCATGTCTCAAGTGCATACAGGATGATACTGACTTGACTGAGTCACTTGAAGGAGAGGAGGGGGCAACAACAAACTTTCCTTTGTCATGCACATGGTGGGATTTGGTTTTGAGTATTTTTCTTGCGTGGGAGGATTGTACAGGTGAGTGTGCAGGGGAAATATGAAAATTTGGGTTAATAGGTGGAGGAGGAGGAGGTAAAGACAAATTTTTCCAGCCATGATGGTGGGAGACTGTTGGGTGAACAATCTCCTGCCATCCGTCATTCTCGAGAACTTCAGGTTGCAAAGAAACGTAAAGGGGCACATGGATACTAGAGACATGCTAGGGCTGGAAGGGAGGCCTTTCTGGCCTAGGTTGGACTATCCCTTATCCAATCCAATTGAAAAATCCATCTTGAAATAGTTGGTTTAACTCTTGAGGATCGACATCGAAATGTATTGAGAATTTGGGCCTTCTAGGCCCTCTGTTCCAGTTTCATATGCTCCTATTATTTCGGCCATGACTTCCTCTGCTACAAAATCTCATCTTGTATGCATCAATTATTAGCAACTAGATCTTTAAACTGACCAAAAATGACATTCTCTTAATATGAAACAAAGTTTGGCTCAACAATCACATCAGAACCATGCAATCCAATCCATAAAATTCATTTAATAAATGTCAAATGAGTAGTGGGTGAAATAGGGTTCAGGGGTATCTGAGGGGATTGTATTGAGTGAAGAAGAGATATCATGGCCGGGAGTAAGAACACGATCAATGCTCGACAATTCATTAAACCATTGACTGTACGAAAATACCAAAACATATAAACTGTCATATATCTCTGTGTTATTTTTTATCGCTGCCATACAAAGCTTTAATTTAATTTAAGTGAACAGGGTGTGCAAAATGAATTTGGGATCTTGAGGGGATTTTTAATGAGCGAAAAAGTGAGAAAATGAAAGGGAATTAGATGGATACTGTTCATAAAATAAATTAAATCAATCAAAAATTATAACTCTGTTTCAAATTTAATCCAAAAAACATCCACTTCCAAGACCAAAACATTCATTCTTCCTCAATAGCGTACAAACAACTTGTTGTCTCAATAACTATTTAATTTCCAAGAAATCTTCAATTTATAACAGTCTGTGTATTATAACTTATGCAAACATTTCCAATTCAACAACACTACATGCTCTAATGTTGATATCTTCCCTTTTTAAAACAAACAAAACATGCACAACAATCTTTGTTAACTATGCCCAATATTTATCCTTGGTAATCAATAATAGACCCAGGATAACAATCAACAATTATTGTCCTCTAATCAACCATCAGGCTCGATTTAAATATACACAGGTTCCTTTTAAAATCATGGACAGACTTAAGAGAATTCTTAGTGAACCAATCATACACAAGGTATTCAATCATATCATTGGCATAATCTTGAATCGACAACAACAATCGACTCAAAAAAAAAATGGAACCCCGAGCTTGATCTCTGTGTGAAATAGTATATATAGACTTCCTTTTAAAAGGAATGAGCCACATAACCATATCATGTATCAAGAGAACAGAGAAAAAATGACACACATGCTCCTGTTTTAAACTTGACATAACCAAGATCGAGCTTGGCGAAACTCACACATCTGTCTTCTTATCTTTAAATGAAATCAAGATCAAGCTAAGATTAAACATAGTAATTGAGACCATAAATGAATAGAAGGGAAGCTATCAGCTGTAAGTAACCCTACTTCTCTTTCTGTTCGAAAGAATTCATCAAAGAGAGGACACACAAAGATTCAACCAAGAGGAGGGAGCCCGTGTCTTTAACCTTCCACAATCATCAAACTCATAACCCAAAACTTGACAAACTCAGAAGGTGCCCGAGGAAGGTAGAGGCAAGCCAGAGTCCAAGTCGAACTCTTTAAAAATTAAATAAAGAGAGGCAACAAAAAACTGCTTGTATTTAAAAAAAAACATAGATAGATAATGGTCTTTCATATCCTCATATCCATTTACCATCAATTAACAACCATAGGCCACAATATAATCTTCAAAAAAGAAAAAGCAGTGAGCCATGTGCTTTTTTTTCTTTTAAACACAGTCCTTCGACTTATGACTCCAAGATCTTGATATAATCATAAGTGAATGCCCGAGTGGAGAATAAAGTAATTTGAGCTAACCAATCCAGACACACACAGATGCCACTAACAATTTTTTGCAGAGATGGTTAATTTAAATAGTGATGGGTACTCAAAAAACAAAGAGATAATGTTTCTTTCCAACACATAGGAGGTCGAACAACTTTCAAAAACAATTGACAGTGAGGCCACATAAAAATCATCATTATAGCAGGGATGAGAGGAGAGGTGTGTGGAAAATCTTCACAACTTGTATCCATTCAATACATACACGTGCCTGCATTAACATTTGGGGCCAACCAAGACTGGACTTTTGGAAAGATTTCAGTGAAAAACAGTAAGGAACGAGCCATCAACAGTAGCTTGGGGTTTAAACAAAAGAAACACACCAATTGTTGACAGTTGCTCTGCAACTGGATAAATATTATGACAATGACCTAGAGGAAAATGAGTTGACAACAATTGAAACACAACCTGGTGGTTAAAACCCTTCGACCATAAAACAAAAATATCATTGCACCACTGCCACCATTATTTCATAGAAAACCATTATAAAAAACCAAGCTGACCAATAAATAACCAATGCACACCCATTACTTCGCTTGCAAATGCCAATATTTCATAGTAGTCACAAAGAACCCATAACACAATATTTACACAAAGTAAAAAACTCAAGAAAACATAGAACCTATGCATTCCTGAGCCATCATTTGATTCATAACACAGAGAGTCCATCATGGATGGAAAGCTAAGAACCATACATGTGAGTAAATTGCTTCAACGACGAAATGGTCGAGTTTTCCCCTTCCAATCCTGAAAATGTGGAGCTTTCCCAACCAATAGAGAAATAATGCAACAATGCTAGGGTGATGAGCTTAAGGGAGGTTTGGAGCAGGGATGATTTTAAGGATGAAAATTTATTTTAAAATGTAGAAACCTTGGCGAATCTTACTAATCCTTCATATGCCAACTATAAATGTTTGGCTATATTTTTGTAAAAATATTCAAATTCCTAAGGATTTTATATAGTTTGTATAAATTTTTGACTATTTTGTAGGTAAAATAATATTATCCTATAGAATTTGGACAAATTATTTTTAGAATAACGAATCTTCTTTTGGGAAAAACCATGGAAAATTAGCCCATGAGCGAAATTTAGCCCCTAAAATCATCCATGGTTTGGAGTGACGTGTAGTAAATGCACATCTCTTCCTTACCTGGCCTTATTCAATTTCATGTATGAGCCAACCCACTAACATATCATCCACCATTAAAATCAAACCATAACCAATGCATAATTCAATGCAATATCCATCGTAAATAACTGATACCATATCAATTGCATAGTGCACCACCCAAGACATATATGTTAACCTTATGCCATAAATCCATACAATAATCATATATCAACATTTCTATGTGTGCCTCCATTCAACTTTTAATAAAAATTGCATAGTCCTTTAACCAAACACATAGTATAATAGATAGGACCAACACTTGTACCCATTTATTCTTTCATTTGAAGTTTACATGTGGTCTTTTATCATGGCCTTAGGATTAATACATAGTTCCTTTCCTTTTGTTTTGAGCTAGCTCCCATTTATTATCCTTTGCATAATCATATATGGATAAGTAATCAATATATGAATTAGTAATCAAGGTTATAACATAGCACCTGTAAACAACATGATCCTCATACCCATGGAACTGTTCTATGTCACAAGTAAATACCAACAACATTTAACAATGATGCGTTAACCACCCATTTATCACATCAAATGAAACCAAGACTGCATCATCAAAAAAATGTAGGACTGTGTAGGCAACATTATAACAACAGCCACATATGAGAGTAACATGTCTATCCTTTCTCCTCTAGTCTACAAGTGGGTCCCACCTACTAGTATTATATTATTATCATAATTAAATAATATCGCTTTATCAATCCTTTGCAGGTGAAATTCATCGTTGTGATTTTAATCGTCAACACCAAGGATGATCTGGTGCTATGTTCTCCTAATGATTTTTGGTCATACCTTGAGGATTTTGATGAATATTCCTTTGAGCACTTAGATTTATTCCATGAAGAATATTATCAACCATCGTTGTGCTCGGATATTGATAAAGGTGAGGACATTTCTTTCCCAGAGAAGGATCCTTATGACAATGTCTTCCAACTCCTTTTTACTATTTTATCTTTCTATGTCACTAAAGGCGTAGTTGGGAAGCATGACTTTTGTATTAAGTTTTCTCTGAGGAAAAGCTTACTTTTAGAATTCAAGGGTAGGTTGAATACCTCAAGAAGAAGTTTTTTTATCTCAATCTTTCAGCCTTCCCTTAAGGAATTGTCAGTCATCCCCTAGGTTCTTGCTAGTCCCTTCCCAGACCTTAGATTGTAAAGATGTCCAAGGTAGCCAACCTTCAAACTCTTTGAGTCAGTCGATTGAACCTTTGATTTTTCACGATCCCTTTTTAATATGGACTGATCACTTTCCTAAAGGTGTTAATTGGCATGATTTTGTCCCTCCCTCCCACCTCCATGAGATAGAATTTTTGATTTCTGATGATACAATACATTTTCTAACTCATGACATTTTTGTGCTTGAATTATCATTGTTTTGGTTTGTGATGAAGCACATAGGAAGGTATTATGAGACATTACTAGGATGGTTTCATTGGCTATTTGAATACACCTACCATTCAAGCAACAGGTAAGTAAAGGTATGTAGGTAGGAATTTTCATTCATTGTATATACCATCTGCATATCATGTTAGAGTAGTGTAGTTGTAGCTTCATTTCCATTTGTATATATATGCTTGCTTACTTTTATTCCATTGTATCATATATGATCCAGGGATGAAATCACCACCCCAAAAGATTACTAATTATTTTTTTTGAGGTCTAGCAGATTACAGGTCATGCCAAATATGTTGAGGTTCTCATGCACTCTACGGTGAGCACATGTCCCCGAGTTGGAGCCAGATGTTATCCCCTATCCTAGGGATAAGTAAGGAGATTATGTCTTGAGGCCCATAGGTCCTAGACATGGAGTACCAAGATCCATATGAATTGATCTTAGCCCTAGAGGGCCCATATTTTCTTCAGAGCCTCCCATCTATCAACAACAACGACATCCATCCCATCAGCTTGATTGTGAAGTGGCAGTGGGTCTTTCTCCATGAGGTAATGAGTCCAGGTATCATGGTATGTGTCAATATGATTTTTGAAGCATTTGAATATGTGCATTGAACTCTCTTTTGTTTCATGACGTTTTCTTGGAAATTATGCTCTTTAACTTGTTCATAACTAGGGGGGATGACATAGTGCCCTAGTAAGTTGGTTCCCTTAGGGATGCATCTTCATTGGGCGGGTCTATGAAATATCATCTTCCATTCCTTCCATACTTTCCACTTTTCATAATTGTCCCTCTCATATTTCCCTTACCTTGGTTCGGGCATTAGGTTTTCCAAGCTAGTAAGGGTTGTACCTTGCCTTGTGGGAAGAATGGCCTAAAGGCCCAGAGAGTAAAAGTAGCTGGAAAAAGTTAAAATTCAAAATGAAACCTTGAGATTCTTTGCCCAGGGATTCTTGAGAAATCAATAAATGGCTTCTCAGCAAGAAAAGGGGACCCGTAAAATAACTAAAACTCAAGATCTAGTTAGTGGATAGGAGGTCTCATCATGAGTCGTCCTATTAGGTCCATGGGCATGTAGCGATATGACACTTCCATCCATCTGGTCACCAAACCAGGGTAGTGTCTCCTGGTGGTATAGACAAGAGAAAGGGGTTCTCATCACGAGCCAACCTTCTCATTTATGTGAAGTACTTGTGGGTAACGTTGTCACCAATGGTCACCATGCCAGGAAAATATCCTCCAGCTATTCTCCTTAAAGAAAAAGCAATAATACAAAGAATAAAAGGCATTGAATTGGCTAGGAAACAATGGCATCCATGACAAGGTGCAACTTTCCCTCTACAGAGGCACCCACATGTAAGACCTACATTTCCCTGTTATCACTGCACCCCTTGCCCAAACATTCCCTACACCATATCATACATCTACATGAACTAGATTGGTCTTCACCTGGGAAACACCCCAAACTTGGGGAGGATTATCCCAATAGGACACCTTGAGGCCCTCTCCAAACCTGGCTTGTTAAACTGCATAACATCTTTGAGCATTTGTCTGGGTAAAGGGGGGTTTGATGCACATGTTTGGGTAATTTGATTAATAGATGTGATTGACATTGCTATGATCCCTGTGACTTATGAGACCATGGAGGGCGTACCTGTTGTTTCTACAGGACCATGCTCGACAGACAGGTACATATGGGGAGATGATTAGTTCAGACCTCCATGGGGCTAAAATCCTGCTAGATGGATGTTGTGACCCCAGTCAGGGGCAGAGAGACACTAGAGGCTTGCATCGAATAAAAATAAGGATGTTATACCAAAGACACTTTGGCAGGCCTAGACCTAGGGCGATATTGTTTTTTCCCCTGAACGTTGGCCTTGGGAAGCCCATGACATCACCCTTGTGACCCTAGAGGTCACCCAACATCAAATGGACATGATGGAGGAAGTTGTGTGCCAAGTGGCACGTGTGGAATCATTGGGAGGCCTTGGAAGGCTTAAAGTTTTGCTCATAGAGCCTAACATCCCACCTATGAGGCCCAACATCAACCTAAGAGGGCATGGCGTCACCTCTACTGCACATTTTAGGGTTTAATTCTTTAAGTTTATGTAAAAAACTGGATTTTTGATGTAATATGGACATGTCGGCCATTTCTGACCTAAATTGTAATTAAAGATCATGACCATTGTATAAATAAGAGACAAATCTTTTGTATTTTTCAGCATATTTCACTCATACAAGTGTGAGTTCTAAAATTTGGCCCTCTTTAAGGGTATTTGGCTGAAATTAAGTGGTGCACAATTTCTTGGAGAGGCTATTCTTGGTGTATTTTGGCATTTTCATGGTGGAAAGTCTTTAACTAGGGTTTTATGGCTAGATTATTCTTGATAAAGTAACTAAATATGCAATTCTTCATTTATTTTGAATGGTTATGGCAAATTTGCTTGTTCATTTCTAAGATTATGAAATTGCTAGTTTGAAACCCTAGGGGAGAAACATATGTTATTATCCTTTTCCTTGTATTTTTCCACCTACTTGATTTTGCTAGAAAACATCTCTTTTGAAGAATACACTAGAGCCCTACCTTTGTAGCACTCTAGTAGCATTTCTTCATTAGCTTCATATATTTTATTTCAATCTTGATCTAAGGAAGAAGGATAAAATGGTGTGCACCTTGTGATTGTGTTTCTTTTAGTGATCCTTTTTGTGATGTTGTTTTGGAATTTGGAAATAATCTAATAACAACACTTAAACTTAACATGGTATCAGAGATTGACTGAATAGATCACCTTTCACTAGGTACCTAAAAACGTCACTATTGTCGTGCAAGGAAATTAGGCATTTTTAATGAAGAGGAATTCCTAACCAAAAACTGTATAGGGAAGTGCGCCCTACCCCAGGGCATCTTTTGGCAACTTGAGAGTACCTTTTAAGTGGCCAGATTCTTTGAAAAGTCAAACCCTAGTTTTGACTGGTACCAGAAAACCAGGAAACCAGAACCAGTACCAAAAGTACCGATCCAGATTTTCACATTTCAAGTTTCAAGGGGTAAAACTTGGAATCTTTTGAAACAGTCAGCTCCAACCAACTCGCCTTAGCCCAGTGCATCTTTTGGTAAATTCAGATTCATTTTTTGAGCATTTCATTTTCTCGTCATTTTCCTAGCTCCAGGTCAACATGTCTGCAAGCACCAAGATCGTTGACAAGTTAGAAGGTGTGGAAAATTTTTGTGCTTGGAAGCACATAATTGGACTCATTCTTGAAGAAAATGACCTTGAAAAATTCATAAAAGAAAATGTATCAGAACTCAAAGAAGAGGCAGCCAAAGAGAAGTACAAGAAGGATATGATTAAGTCCAAAATGATAATTGTAGATTCCATTGAAGACCACTTGATCCAAGTGTCTTCTAAGAATAATCCAAAAGAGATGTTCAATTCCATAAATAGAATGTATGAAGGAAAGAACATCAACTGAAATATGAACTTGAGAACCCAACTCAAGAATACAAAGATGCAGAAAGGATAAATAGTTCAAGACTATTCTCTAAGGTTTCTCAATTCAAAGAATAGTTAGAAGAAATTGGAGACAACTTGGATGAAGATGAACTCATCATGAAAACTATTAATGGTATCACAAGACCTTGGGATACCTCCATCCAAACTATCTATGAAAGAAAAGAGAAACTCCAATTTGACAGTCTATGGGAAGAATGTGTTCAAGAAAAAACAAGAGTGGCAAACCGAGAAGCAGTACTATTAATGGATGAAGATCAAGCCCTAGTTTCTCATGCTAAAGGAGGAAAGAAAAGGTCTCATTTCCAAAAGGATACCCACCTTAATAAAGAATCTCACTCTCCAAAGAGATTCACCCACCTTCATAAATAATCTCACTCTCCAAAGAGATTCCATAAATATCATAAGGGTCAAAGAAAGGAAAAAAATTTCTTCTCTTATCAATGTTATCATTGTGATAAGATGGGACACATTGCTAAGAATTGTCCTGCCAGAAGGGAATAATTCAAGAAGAGAAATAACAAAATACATCATGCCCATCCAGTTGAAGATGATGAGCTACCCAAGAAGTTAACTAAAAAAGAAATTGAAGATTATGTTTTTTGATACCTAGAGAAGATACTTGGCTCTTAATCACATGACAAGAACTCCGATGAGAATGTAGGATGTATCCTATGTACCAAAAGAAGGAGGTTTTACTTGTCCACTCAGATGTATGCGATCCAATGCCATCAACCTCTGTAAGCGGGTTTGTATACTACGTATCATTTATTAATGATTACTCTCGTAAGACTTGGGTTTATTTCTTGAAATCAAAAGATGAAGTACTCGAAAAGTTCAAGGAATTCAAAGCCTTGGTAGAAAACCTCTCTGAAAGAAAATTCAAGATACTCAGGTTAGATGATGGAGGAGAGTACACCTCAAATGAATTTGGAATATTTTTTAGAGATGTTAGGATTAAGAGGGAGCTCACCACTCCCTGTAATCCTCAACAAAATGGTGTAGCAGAAAGAAAGAATAGAACAATTATGGAAGAAATAAAGACGATGATTCAAAATCAAGATCTTCCAATGCACTTAATATGGGTTGAAGAAGCAAGAACAATAGTTTATGTCAATTTTTTTTTATCCCATAGTGCACTTGGATTCAAAATCCCCGAAGAAATATTCACAGAAAAGAAGCCAGAAGTAAGCCACCTCAAAATATTTTGTCTCTAAGGCCTTCAGGATTTACATACCAAGTTATCATCATATTGAGATCAGTAGAGATGTAACCTTTGATGAATATTCAACACTCAATAGATCAAGGAAATTCCATATTGAAGAAGTATATGAAGAAGAACCCGTAGCTCCCAGAGTTGCAGAACCCATGAAGGAAGTTACAGTTACCCCTGATGATGAGATTCCAAAATATCATGATATGATAGAATCTCAAGAACCTGCCCATATGATGATCTCTCACAAGAGAAATCCATCTTGGGAGAGAGAACTTATTCAATATGCAGAGAAGTATGGTGCCCCAAAAGGAACCATGAGACAAAGAAATAAACCTAAGCCATTCTCTAGCTATATGGCCTTGATGTGTGGTATCATAGAAAAGGAGCCTAATTGCTTTGAAGAAGCCATTCATAAGAAAGAATGGGTGGATACCATGATAGAAGAATACCAATCCATTATAAAGAATGATGTATGGGAAGTAGTTCCCATACCAAAGAAAAAATATGTGGTATCTTCCAAGTGGATATACAAGATAAAACATGCAGCAAACGGAAGTATTGAAAAACATAAAGCAAGATTTGTGGCTCATGGTTTTTCTCAAAAGGAAGGTATTGATTATGAAGATACATTTTCTCCTGTATCCAGATACACTTCTATCAGAACCATCATAGCTCTTGCATCCAAGATGAAGTGGAAGTTACACCATATGGATGTGAAAACAACCTTCTTAAATGGTGTTATTGAAGAAGAAGTGTATATAGAACAACCACAAGGGTTTTAATTTGAATATAGAAAGATTGTTATTTGTAGGTTGAAGAAAACTCTATACGGGCTAAAGCAAACTCCTAGAGCTTGGTATGGAAGAATTGATAGTTTTTTGACGAGCTTGGGCTTTACCAAGAGTAAATATGATTATAACCTTTACTTCAAGGTTATGAATGATGAACCAATTATATTGCTACTATGTGTGGATGACTTATTCTTAATAGGAGAAGAAAAGCTCATCACAGATTGCAAGAAGAAGCTCGTTGCATAGTTTGAGATGAAATACCTAGGCCCGATGCATTATTTCTTAGGTCTTGAAGTTTGGAAACACCCAAAGAAGATCTTCCTTAACCAAGGGAAGTGTGCAGTTGAAATACTAAAGAGATTTGATATGTTGGAATGTAAATCCATGAACACACTCATGGAAACAAATTTGAATCTCCTGATTGATACTTTGTCAGAGTTGGTTGACGCTACTTTATATAGACATATTATTGATTCGTTGATGTATCTGATGAATACTAGACTAGATGTATGCTTTGTTGTGAACACCTTGAATGAGTATCTGGTAGAGCCCATATGTGTTCATCTTGTAGCTGCAAAGCATGTGATGCGATACATTAAGGGTACGTTGAATTATGGTCTTTGTTATACTGGAGATAATGGCTTCAGACTGCATGGTTATACTAATTTATATTGGGTTGTAAGTTCTTCTGATAGAAAGAGCACTTCAGGATGTTGTTTCAGTTTGGGGTCAGCCATGACTTCATGGAAAAGTAGGAAGCAATCCAATATTTCTCTCGGTACGGAAGAAGAAGAATACATTGTAGCAAGTTCCGCCAGTTGTGAATCCATATGGTTTTGGAAGTTGTTGACAGGTCTGTTCGATATGGAGATGGAAGCTACCATGATTCTATGTGATAACCAGAGTTGCATAAAGATGACAGAGAACCTAGCGTTCCATGATAAGATGAAGCACATAGATATTTGGTATCACTGCATCCGTGACATGGTGCAGAAGAGAGTTGTAAATCTCTAATATGTTGGCATGGATGAGCAGGTTGTATATGTATTGACCAATATTATGTCTCATGTGAAGTTTGAGTATTTCTGAGACAAGCTTGGTGTTGTTTGAAAGGACCTCCCTCGAAAGGGGGAGTGATGTCAATGATACTGTAGTATCCTGATCAA
>JASDQU010203035.1:0-11350 GCA_032191745.1 Picea mariana | reverse complement strand
TGTAGCTCCGCTGTGTATTGTTCGCGGCTACTCTTTATAGTTATTTGACATGGATCTACAGTGTATTTGATTGGTAGCCATGGTTCTGATTTATCCCGAGCATGGGTATGCCCGCCTCGCTGAGACATTTGATATTTTTTGCAGACGACACTTCCCGATTCCTGATTCCTGGGCTCACTCATTCAGCATATCAGTATAGATTGGTAAAGAATTGGTAATGTATTTCGGCCATCAGATGCTCTTCTGACCTCACACATTAGGGGGCATCTGTTATAACCCTAAAATGCACTACACATGCTTACCTGGCATCAGGCCAACTCATGTCTCTTCCTTTCCAAAGACATGCTGAATAAAACCTTGAAAAACCACTTAAATCAAGCAACCCGCGCCCTAACCTTTCACTGGGCGCGGTGAACCGCTTGCTGGCCTTCTACTGCACGCGGGTGACCGCGGGCTAACCCACTACAGCCCGCGTTTACCTAACAAAGCAAAAAATCAGGAAATTTTCCGCCGGGACGAAGAGCTTTTTGTCAGTTAACTGGAACTCCCAGCCATGCATGGCCGAGAGTTCGCCTAAAACCCTAGCTCCTTCTAGCCTATAAAAGGAGGGGTAGGGGTACTATTCAAAAGAGGAAAAATCATAACAAAGAAACTTACCAAAATTTCCAAGTCCATTATTGTCCCAACCCTTTAGCCTTTCCTCAAGCTTTAGGAGAAGTTCAAGCAAAGCAGTTGGAGGACAAAGAAGAGGAGGAGCCCAGGATCAGGATCGAGGAACAGTGGCCGATCTCAGAAATCATTGTAAGTTGGTTCATATTGAGATTAATGAAAAAGATACTTTTCCCGTCCCGAATACATGAGTCTTATCTACGATATTTGATTTGTGTTTAATCTCTAACCCCCTAGTAGATCAATAGCATGCATGTGTAGTTTTGTCTTGATTGCAGGAAAGCTTTGTGGAAGGAGCAGCATCAGCAAGGGGATAAAGGCTCAACGGAGGATCTACTTCAACCGTCAATAAAAAAGGTTAGTTGATTCTTCCCATGTGTGCATGAGAAAAGGGGTTGAGATTTCGGGTAGAAGGTTAAAAGTTATGTCTTAAGGGTCATGATCTGCGTACAAGTTTAAAGCCATAGCTTGTTATTCCGTAGCGTAGAATACCCCACAACACACATTTACATGGAAAGGTTTTGGTGGTATGAAGTGTCGAGCGCACACTTATACTGAGAGGGGGGGTGAATTAATATAAGGCTGTCTTTTTCTTTTTAACAATCATTAAGCATAATGAAGAAATAACATAAAATCTAATATAGAAGACACACGATTTTACTTGGAAACCCTTTTGGGAGAAAACCACAAAAACTTGTCTTTATACTTGTAGGCATTGACGCACTTGTTATTGGATAAATCGGTGAATGCATACATAAACTAATATCCCTAGATCCACCTGGATCTAGAACAAATCAAGGCAGGACATGACGCTTTCCCTAAGTTGCTACCATTGAATTTACTACCAAAGAAGAAATGGATGACATACCTTTAGATATCGCTTCCTTATATCTCTGTTGTCCCTGCTTCACTCCAGTGCTCTTGTGAGATTAAATCTGCAATGGCACAAGCCAACCAAAGTGAAAGCAATAATTGTAGATTCAATGGAAACCTAGACTTGTGATCAAGGAGTCATGTAATAAAACACTAATGATTTTATGGGAAAGAAACATGTCACCGTATCATATTAAGTAAAAGTGGAAGATACAACCAAATTGCCTTTATGTCACAAGTTCCCTTTTGGTGGTCCTTTGTTCCAACACACACAAACACTTGCTCTGAATTTGTATGAAGATGGTCCACAAAAGCTTGATGGACAAATGGAGACCTCAAGCATCAGTTGTAATGAGATCCTTCACTCAGTTTTCAGCCTATTCTTTCAACAATTCTTTGCTCAATCTTGCTTAACCTTTTCCATGAGAAATCCATTATTATATAGGAGCAGATGAAGTGGTTACAAGGATGAGGATGATCCCACCAAATCAGATAAAATAGTAGGATCACAGCCATACAGACGCCACCTCATATTCTAGAAGATTCCCTTTCTAGAAACTTAGTGAAAATTCTTCCTATCCTTAGCTTCAAATGCCACCGCACCTTGCCTATATAGCAACATGTGGAAATATCGTGAGCCAGGCATAGAGCAGCCTGCAAAAATCAAGGATTTCTGCACTGTGTACCATTGTCAGCTTGCGGCATCATTCTAAAAATGTGCCTTGTAGAGGAATAACTTAGTCATTTTACTCATGTAAAAGATTGTTTTGGAAGCCTGAACACATGCCTGTAGGGTCAACATCAGAGTGAACAAAATAATGTGTAACAAAATGCCCCCCAAAGTATGAGTCTGGAACATGTGACAACTGAAATACTTTGTAAAATGTGTGTGTGTGTGTCGGGAACAAGGAGCGCACCAAGCAGGAACCTGCAAATAATCAAGCATCTGCCAAGATTTATACCACTTCTGAGGTAGGCATTCCCACGCTCAGACTACAAGTGATTGAAATCATAAATGCAAGTCATGGCCACCAATTATACACCATGGATCCATGTCATTAAGATCCTACATAGCCACTAGGAATACACTATGGATCTATGTATTAAAAAGTTTAAATCCAGGCACAACCACGAGACATACAAAGTGGATCTGTGTGTCAATACAAATCATAAATACTCCATCACAACTTGGACCCAAAAGATAAGATCCAGGGTCTTCAATCCCATTGTCCGTAAATACAAATCTAACCATGCGATTATAGGTGTTGAAGTCAAACATGATAGAAACCACTTGATTACCGTCCATTGATGAAAACCGTTAACGAGTGCGAGGGAAATCACCATTGATGTCAATGACTCCCAAGGTACCTTAGTACAATCCAACGAATGTGAATAAATGAGTTGAAGTCGAACACTCGATGGAATATCCTGATCAGAGACCAATGATGTGAATCCATTGTCGAAAGCAAAGAAACCTACTATTGAGGCATGCAAGCTCTAAGGTACTAAACGATTTCTAAGTCTCGTTCATGGATGATGAGTTGAAGTCGACAGGAAAATACTTGTCACAGGAAGGCCTTAATGTATCCCCCATCAGTGACATGAAATAAGTAACAGATTTAAGGTAGATCAAAGTATGAAGATGATTTGAAAATCACACAGGGAAGGCCGACATGGTAAGAAATGACAATGTAGATGGTTGACTCGAGAGAGGGCTTGTTTGGACTTCTCTTGAACATATGAATGACATGACACTGATTTGGGTAGCATTGACTCAAAGACGACCCAAGATATGGACTTGCGGAAGGTCAAATGAGAGACAAATGGATTTCCCAACCTGGATTCAAATGATGAAGGAGGTGTCATGTTCAAGAGCGACTAGTACTGCCACTAACACAAGTACAGAGACACATTTCTTTCCCAAAATTTCCCCCACCATTTCTGGCGAGTACCTCTTTATTTTTACTCAAGATTGAGGAGGATAACATATGCTTGTTGATGTAAGCTCATCCTTTGGATGAGTCCATCAGAGTATTTTTAACGAACCCTAAGAAGGAGTGGTTCGGTCCCATGTGGGTCTTTCGATTTTTATTTAACGAGTCCAAAGATAGAAAATGCAAGGGTTTTGCATGTTTATAGAGTTTGAAAAACACATGAAAGAGAACTCTCTCAGTTCCTTTTTTGTAAAATAATTCGACGAGACCGAAAAAGTGATAAACCATCGCCCATCGAATGTTTTCTTCAAATACTTTTACGAGCATGAAAAGAACAAGGTTGCTCGACAATCTTTTCATTTTTACGGAGTGTGAAAAGAGCTTAAAGGATACTCCATGGGTTCCGCTTTTCGTGTTTCCATGACGAGTACGAAAAAATGACAAAAGTATACTCAGTTACATTCGCATCGATTTTTGAGCACGAGAACGAACAAAGACTAGGCTCGAGGTTTTTCTAAAAAACCCTAAAAAGTGCTGGTATATGCAACAAACAAAAAAGTGAATCAAAAAATATCCATACAACATTGTTTAGGACTGTAGTCTTTCCACCTTCGAAAAAATAAAAGGCTCATGGGACCATTAGACCTTTAGATTATGATAAAATGCGTTAAAATAGTATAAAATATTATAACAAAAAGCAAAAAGTTAAATAAATAGGGATACAACTTCTCATTACTATTTCACTTGCATTTCATTCCAAAATTGTCTAGAAACCCTGTTTTTACCTCATATTTCAGCTGTCGATTGCAAGAAACACATGCTACCATTCAAAAAACGATCAACATCAACACGGTAAGCTCATCATCCTCTTCTTTTTCAATGGATTAAAATTCATTTGTTTTGGTTAAAAGGTAGTTTTTAGATGAGTTTTTGGGCTGGTAGGCTCGTGCTGGGGATTCCACAGCTGGCCGATATCGGGACCTGCAAAAATCAAGGATTTCTGCAGGTGCCCTATGGCTCACCTGTGGAAACCCCGCACTATATTTAAAGTTTGTCTGCGGTGGCCGAAAAGCCCAAAAAATTACCCATGCATTTGTTCAAAAGGAATTTCAAAAGCAACGATTGAGGATGTTGATCCCTTTTTCTCATCTCCATGCAGGTATTTGATTGCCAAAATTTTGGAGTGGAGAGAATGGGAACATGAGGATGATGACTTCGAGGCCTTGAATGATCCAGGGACCGTGAATGCCCTACGACAGTGTGGATTATTAAAAATTTTCAAAATCCAGGCATGAGAGCCCAACTGAGGTTACTAGAATACTTGATCCACATGTGGGATGTAGAACAACAAGTGTTTCATGTGGGTGTCCATGTTCTTTCCTTGGATATCGAAGAAATTTACTTTTTGACGGGATTATCCCGTTGTGGAGCACATGTGACCTTAACAGGAGGTCGAGGTAGTGGTTTGCCGATGAGCGAATACATCCGTCGGTACTGCGAACCTGATGCCGAAAGGCACAAAGGTAAGGTAGCTATCAAAGGTGTTCGGGATTTAACTCTCCAGACCATTTTGTTTACCATTTCACGGATGTCGGGAAGTGCATCTATGCACATGGCCCTCCAAAGTTATTTTCAGTATGTCATAGAATGCACAGAACCTCATGTGTTCAACTGGTGCGATGGTCTTCTTTGTAGTATGAAGACACAGTTAACCAAGAGAAAGAATGGGGACCTGAAGCAATTTGGGTATGGGTCCATTTTGGTGTCTTTATTTCTAGAAAGAGTCCTTCATTTATGCCTACAGGTAGAGTGGGGTATACCAGCACCACCGGATCCAAGGATGAAAAGGTGGTGCCATCTCCTGGCTCGACATGTAGCGGGCCCCATTGTGAAATACAATGATGCATTCTTTGACTGGATGAGGCCACAAATATTGACGATCGATGATTACGCCTATGCCAGCTTGGACTTTCGAGGTGACCCCGATTTGGTTTTACCTGAGGGTTTTCAGTGGGGGAAACTAGGTAAGAAAAACATTTTTCTTTTTATGATGTTTTTGTGAATTTTTTAAATTATAAGATGTTATATATATATATATATATGTCTAATAAATTTTTTTGACCATGCAGATGTAGGACCACACTGGCCTCTAGGTAGCTGCCCCATTCAAAGACGAGGTGAAGCGGCTGTAGTGGTAGGATGGGATGCTGATGATTATGCAGCGATCGAGTAGAATTTAGAGGGTTTGACGACAGACATCCCAGACATCTTGATCAATGAGATTCCGAGGTGTTATCAGCGCCACACTGTAGGTGTGTCGGGTTCACTCAGCCGACTACTTTGCAGGGTAGTACGGGCAGTAGTATGCTACCGTGAGCAACATCCATGATGCTCTTTTGTAGAAGCCATGGGCTTCATATTTTGATATTTTTGTCTTTGGACAGAAAACACCTTTATGTAAAACATTTTTATCGTTATATATATACATGAGGCTTCTACCGACTTACTTTGCTTTATATACAACATGTAATGTGTGATTGGATTTATAAATGTCTCAAATGTCTGTCTAACACATAATTAGCTAATGCATCGGTTAATGTATTTAGACATATGGGAGTGTGTTGATACTCAATATAATCAAAATAACGCTCCAAGAGGCGAATTCACAAATATACTCGTAACAATGTAGGACTTTGGATAACATAGATGTTAATTAACTATAGCACTACTAGCTGCGAATCAAGTCATACAACCAGTTGTCGAATCCCAAGTGAAATAGCATCGGTCAACAATTTGATGATTGCACTATATTCTGGGATATTATTGGTTGCACGACCGAGGCAAACACCTTGTAGACTGATAAGTTTGTTTGTGGGTGCATAGATTTCCCAAGCAACAGAAGCTAGGTTCTGAGTACTACGACTAGCACCATCGGTGAAGCCAATGTACTGTAGAGAAGACACTGACATCTGGAAACCAAGCACAACGCAAGGTGAGCAGTCGGGGGTCGAAACCAAATAACGAAAAGCAAACAAAAGTAACACACAAAAGTATGATACAGTAAAAATACAAGCACTCATGCAAAGATGGTCTAAGCATAGTACTTCTTCAAGTAAAGCCCATTTCTGGGTTCACTCAAAGGAATTCCATCATAATGTACTAACTCATAAGCTCCCTTCTCCAACACTCGTTTGAAAATATAAGGGCCACGCCACATAGCCTCAAATTTTTTGGCTCCTAGTAAATCACGGTTCTGTTCATAGAGGAGAACTAGATCACCTTCGGAGAAAACACACGGCTTGACATGCTTGTCGTATTGGGATTTTGCGCGTTTCTTCTGGGTTTCAATAACCAGGGTGGCATCACAACTGGTTTCATCTAATCGCATAAGATACAATAGACATTCTTCCTCGATAGAGGTATTGGGAAGAAGTTCAACGACTAGCTTCAATGACGGTATCTCACATTCAATCGACAGAAGAACTTTTATACCATACACCAACTGAAAAGGCATAAATACCATAGCAGACTTCACATATGTCTGATATGCCCACAATGCTGAAAACAACATCTTGTGCAAACTTGTCTTATGAATTCCTATTATCCATCGAAGCATAGTGATGAGAACTTTGTTTATCGCTTCAACTTGGCCATTGGCATGTGGATAGTAGGGGATTGAGTTTTCATGTCGAAGACCCAACTTTTCGGTAAGCTCAGACATCATGAAATTTCTAAAATGACTACCGTGATCGGTGATGATAGMTTGCAGGATTCCGAATCGTGTGATGATATGATTGAATATGAATAGGGTTGCAGTTTTTCCAGTATTATCGAATGTAGGCATCGCCTCGGCCCATTTTGTGAAATAATCTATGGCTACGATAATGTATCCATGCCCCCCCGAGCGAGTGAGGGTTACAGGTCATGAAATCAATGCCCCATTTCGCGAAAGGTCCAATGGAGACTACAGGGTGTAAATGGGTAGGATGTGATCTTATTTTGTTGTTGTATGTTTGGAAAGCATGGCATTTTTAAACAGAAATAATATAGTCTTTGAATAAAAAAGGCCAACAATATCCTGCTTGTAAGATCTTTTGGGCAGTAGCATACCCAAACATGGGACCACCACATGCTCTAGAGTGGCAGTCATTCAAAGCTTTCTTAGCCTCATCATAGGTGAGACATCGTCGAAAAATGGAGTCAACCCCACAACGATAAAGAGTGTCACCAAGGATAATGTACAGACGGGCTTTGTAACGTATGTGACGACGGTGAGTGCTAGACAAATTGGGCTAGAAAGTTAGAGTCTGGAGATAAATAATGATATCTCCGTACCAAAGGTCATCAGAACTAATCAAAAAAAGGGATTCGTCAGGTAAAGAATCCTCTACTACATTTTCTGTGTCAGTGCAGGGAAGGTCACATATCAGTTTGACAAACACCAAGGATTTCTTAGACTTACCTCGTTCAAACTCTAAGTCAAACTCCTGGAGAATCACTATCCATTTGGAGTATTTTCCCCCTAGCAATTGGCATGTGAGAATGTGCTGCATAGGGTTTCAATTGGGAATTACAGTGGTCTTGCGTAATAGGATATAGTGACGAAAACGTTGGACAACTTGAACAACTGCCAAGGCTAGTTTTTCAACATGTAAATATTTGGCTTTAGTAGTCATGAGACTCTAACTCAAATAATAAATGACATGTTCGTCGTGTAAATCATCTTCTTGGACTAGGACCATAGAAATGGTAGAGTCTGAAGCAGCAAGATAAAGGAAATAATCTCGACTAGAATCGGGCGGGAAAAGTAGTGGGGTATGGGTTAAAAGTAGTTTCAAAGCTTCAAAGGCTTTGTTGGCAGTGGTGTCACATACAAACTCAAAACCTTTCTTCAGCAGTCGAGTAAATCCGAGTGTTAACTTATCATAGTTGGGGATAAAACGAAGTAAAAATTTTGCCTTCCCTTGCAAACTTTGCAGCTAGCAGAGTGAGGAAGGAGGAGGGAGATTGAGAATCCCCTCGACGTTCAAAGGATCTACCCTGATCCCTTGACATGACATAATAAAGCTCAGGAGTCGGTCGGACTCCAAACATAAGACAGATTTATGTGGGTTTAAGCATATATGATAGAACCGACAATGGAGGAAAATGGCTCGAAGGTGTGCCGGATGGTCACTACGATGCGTGGAATGCGCTGGTAGGTCATCTATGTATGGATGTACAATGTGCTTGATATCATGAAAATTATAAGACATGGCACGTTGAAAAGTCGCACTGGTGTTCTTTAAACCGAAGGGTAGTTTCCGGTAGGCGAATGTGCCCCAAGGACAAATAGAAGAAATTTTGTGTTGATCGACGGGCAATATGTTAATTTGATTATATCTGGAGAAACCATCCCTCAAAGAGAAGATTTCACTCCGGGCGAAATCATCGACAATCTGGTCAACGAAGAGGGTGGGAAAGTTGTCCTTAGGAAAAGCTTTTTTAATATCCCTATAATCAACACAGACATGAATCGTACCTTATTTCTTGTTTATTGAAACTAGATTGGATACCCAATCAGTTAAAGCCATGGGATAAATAAAGCCATCTTTAAGAAGTTTTTCAATGTCAAGCTTGATAGCGGCTGCTTTACGGGGCCGATGGATTGGGTAGAGTCTCTACCGGACGGGTTTAGCACCCGAGTATGTCTTAATTTCTTGTACAACAATATCGGGGTCACTACCCGACATTTCTTCATAGATCCATGTGAAGATGTCATGAAACTCTTAAAAAAGGGACTTATATGTGACAACCTCATTGGTGGAACACGAAGCTCCGATGTGAACATTTTCGACAATTCCAGGTTTAATGGATATGTCGAGGGGGATGGTGGGTGAAATATTACTCAAGTTCCCTTCATATAACACATCGTGTGTAGACTTGGGAACAAAAGAGATGACGACAATGGTTGATGGAGTCAAGATCCATTGGTAACTCTCTAAGGTGTGCTGTTCTAGGAAGAGGATGGAACGATGATTCCCATCATCCCATGGGGTGTCTTCCATGGACATAACCGACATGATCATCTTGTCCATGGGAAAAATAACGTGGAATGGATTAGGATATGAATCAACAAGAGAGGGAGTGGAAGGGTTTGCTGATTGAATGGCTTGATAAGTGGATTCAACCCGACTTAAAGACATTTGGTTGCCATAGCGAAGATAATCACTAGGTGCGGGTACTATCCATGGGTTAGAAGACACGGGGGTTTCACGAATGGAGGTGGAAATCATATCAATCAAGGCAACCAAAGGAGGTGGAACATCGGGTGGTGGGATCGGAAAAGTACCCATCAGAGTCGAATCTTTTAGTATACCCACACAGACATTCTCATACCTAGGGGGTGTCTTTGAAATGAAGGGTACGTTGCTAGTACGAGCATTAGAGTTAAAAAAGGCCAGTTGGTCTACTATAACAAATTTTCCCTGGTGTGAAAAATGTACAACACGAAAAAGAGTAGAGACAACTACATGCATGGAATCAATCTAGCTATGGCTAAGTAAGAGGTTGTAATCTAGAGGTGCGTCAAATACCTCGACTTCAACATTGACCCATTTGCCTTCTAACGTAATATGAAACGAGTGGAGTACATCATAGGGTTTAAATCCAGAGCCATTGAAGGCTTTGAGTGTGTTGTGTGATTCAGTTAAGGGAGGAGAGCCAATGGCTTTCCAATAGGCAACAAACATTACGCACATCGAGGCACCCTCGTCTATAACTGTTCTACAAATGTTCTTGTCTGTGACAACAACTTGTATCTGAAATGAGAGTTGAGGGGCTAACCTTGGAATGTGATCTTCTAGGTAAAAAATTATTAGATTCTTATCCATAGGGTCAATTACACCAATAGATTTTAACAGAGCCTTCTGTTGAGTGGGAGAACTTTGAAGGACCTCGAGAGCCGACATTGAAGAAGGTGCTTATGCCAGATCTTCTACAATATTGTAATTCTGTGCAGCACGTGCATGAGGATTGAAGGCATACTTTCAGACAACACTCTTTGGGGGAGGGAAAAGAACTGTATCGAGGCTCGGTCATTCGATATGAAGAGGACCATTGGTAGGTGGAGTCGAGGGAGACTGTTGAACCAACGAAGGTGGGGTATCATCAGTTTTCACCTTTGAGGAAGAGTAATCTTTGGCCCGAGTGGTAAGTGTGATGCCATTCTTTTTTGAATCACCAGTATACATAAGGACATAGGAGGTAGTAGAGGAAGAAGGTTGATCATGGATGACCAATTGAGCCTGCTATTGAGAAGGAAAGGGTTGAGACAACACAACAGGTGTAGGAGGTTTGGTGGTCCCTTGAAGGAAGTTTGTGACCTCGGCATGTCTTGGACAGTCCTTTGTGTAGTGATCATCACCGCATATAAGGCAAGGATAGCGAGGTTTGCATTTTTCCTTATCATTAGTAGGTTATGACTTGGTCTTGTTGGATTGTGGGTTGTTATTTTTATCCTCCTTACTCCTACCCTTCCCTTTTTTAGATTTATTCTTACCGGCAGGAGTAGATTGAACAACGTTCACTTCTGAAGTTTTAGCGATGGGAGGAGTGGGAGTCAGAGCAATTTGAACATTAGAAGCATGGGATTTGGGATTGGTGTGAGAGGTCTGTGTAGAGTGAGGTTGAGGATGGAAGGTGTTAATCACATCGTCAGCCGCATGAGAAGAAGCCGGGGTAGTTTAGGTAGTGGTGGTAGAAGGACGAGGAGCATCAAAGAAAAAATCGTAAAGAGTACCCATTTGTCAATAAACGAGATCGAGGTACTGAGAGTGACTGATCGCCTGTTCTTCCATGACAACTCCACCCATGGTAATGTCACGAGAGATGTC
>JASDQU010203034.1:7029-17833 GCA_032191745.1 Picea mariana | reverse complement strand
TGTCTGACAGAGACACGAAATTTACTTCCAACTTTTGGAAATCCTTGATGGTTGGTCTAGAGACCAAATTACTATTTAGCATAGCCTATCATCCTCAAACCGATGGACAGATGGAAAGGGTGAACCAAATATTATAAGACATGCTAAGGATGCATGTAATGCATCAACCCAAAAAATGGGAAGATTACCTGCCGCTGGTGGAATTCGCCTACAACAATGGCTACCAAGAATCCCTGAAGATGAGCCCTTTCGAAGTCCTCTATGGAAGACCGTGCAATACTCTAGTCAGTTGGAGTAATCCCATGAACATAGTTACTATTGGACCCGACATGTTGAAATAAATGGAACAACAAGTGACTCAGATAAAACAGAATCTAAAGGTCGCTCAGAACAGACAGAAAATTTATGCCGACCGAAAGAGAACTCCGAGAGAATTCAAGATGGGAGACCATGTATATCTCAGAGTTAGGCCCAAGAAGAGTTCCTTGAGGATGGGAGCTTGTGCCAAGTTGGCCCCTCGGTATTGTGGACCCTTCGAAGTTCTAGA
Source organism: Picea mariana (assembly GCA_032191745.1). Classification (NCBI taxonomy): domain Eukaryota; kingdom Viridiplantae; phylum Streptophyta; class Pinopsida; order Pinales; family Pinaceae; genus Picea; species Picea mariana. The sequence continues at coordinate 17,286 of JASDQU010203034.1, read as the reverse complement.
TAGAGTGGGACCTGTAGCCTATAGGCTAGCACTTCCTCCCACAGTAAAAGCACATAATGTTTTCCATGTTTCATTATTGAAGAGATATGTACATGATTCTAATCATATAATTGACTCGTCTATTATCCAAGTGGAACCGGAGGGAGAATTCCTACCAGAACCTCAATGCATACTGGACAGAAAGGAAACCCCACTCAGTAACCAAACCATTGCACAGGTCAAGGTGCAGTGGAAACATTTTGGCCTAGATGAGGCTACATGGGAAATGGAAGATGCCATGAAATAGGCATATCCGATTTTGTTTATTTCTTCACATAAATGTCATATTGATAGATAAGAACATTGAGGATGATGTTCCTTTAAGGGGGAGGGAATTGTAACACCCTATTTCCCCCAGTATGTAAAAATAACTATATTAGCCAAGAACTATGGCAAACTCAAAGATGTGAATGTTTGACTTGATGAACCTTTGTATAAAAGGTCGATGAATGTAAATTGTGTTATGAATATGTGTTGCATGACTGTTGGGAGAGGGATGTGATAAAAAGAGACCACGATGGATAATGAGAGGTGGTGGAAGGGAACTGGAATGGTTGCGTTAACTTCCACCGAGCCAGTACTATACTGGTTTATACTTGCTCACAAACCAAAGCAGCTCTCTGATCTTGGAATGGATTTCCCATAAGATTGGTAGGTGGGGAGGCTCCTCAAGAGTTAATGAGGGGATGGGGGTGAACCACCCATTCGTAACAGCCCTCAGACCTGACCATGGATGGCAGAATTCATGCCACATGCAACCTTGTAGACGGAAATTGGCAAGAGAGGAAATGTGGTAAGGCAGAGAGCAGTGTGCACGATGGGGATTGCGAAAGAGACTGGAGAAACCCTGGAAATGCAGGGAGTTCTAAATTTCAGGAGAAGGAGAGTAACCTTCATCCTGGATTGTTTTCCTGTATCAATAGAAAGAGAGTAACCTTCATCCTTGATTTTCTATCGAGCTGGAAATAGGAGACTGAACCTCAAAGCATCGTGGTCTAGCTTGGGGGTGGCTAGTGGTAAATCCGTTTAGAGTCACTGAGCCTACAGTTGGGTGGAAACGAGCACCCCTTTCAGCTGTTGCATCATGCCTGGTATATTTGATAAGTGTTCTATACCTTGTATTTAGAACTAAATATCATGAATGCATGCTTGTATTTGTATGCCCATAATAATTCCTGTGTAGAATGATTGCTTGGTGTTTTAAACTGGAGATAATGGATGCATGTGTATGTTTATATGTCACCATTAGTTTCTATATAAATGGATAAGTATGGAAACCTTATGCAAGGAAGTATATTTCTCTAAGGTCTCAGATTCGTGGGAGCTTGAAGCCCTGATAAGTTGAATTTTGTGATTCAAGCTCAGAAGGGATAGCGAGCCCAATTATAGAAAGAGGGAATACCCTATCATTTGGTAAACGAACAGTCAAAATCCTTTCAGGAATACCCTAGATATGTCAAAACTGATGGATCTAGAGAAGGAGCACAGGCGTTAACACCTTGCCCCTTTCAGCCTTTGCAAGTAGCGATGGGACCTAGGACCGTAGATCCAAGAATCTAACGAATCCCTAATGACTGTCGATCTTAGCCTTTGTATGGGCAGGAGAGTAGCATTTCACTGACTTGTGACTTGGAGTAGTCAAGGGTAGGGCTGCATGAACTCACGATTCATGAGATCATGACGTAATCATGGTCGTTGGATCCAGGGCACGAGAGGACCGTTGGATCAGAACTATCGTAGTTATCGCCTATCGGGGGTTCGAAACTTGAGGGAGTTTCCTTTCGATTGTGGAAGTCGCGAAGAGCCGAATGTTGAGGGCTTGTGCAAGCATGTGACCCATCCTTAAGTGGGGACTACATGGTTGACAGGTGGCGTAACAACAAGCACCCAGAGGAAGGTGGGAATGGGTGACAGATGATGGACACATGTCACCTGGGAAGGAGTCAACCCATTGTTGACTTATCGTATCTCGGGAACTCACGAAGGAGGAGCATGAGGGCTCAACACTCCAACCCATGAAGTCGTAAGATGCAAGTAGTGCTAGTATTTAGCCTAGGTAGTGGTTAACCGGTGGTGGACACGTATCACACTGGGGAAGAGTCAACCCACTGTTGACTTATCATGGCTCAGGGTTTCACAGGATGAAAAAGTTGCACCTTGATCGCTAAGGCCATGAAACGCTGAGAGCTAAGGTCTTGTGCGATGGGCAGCGGTGACACAGCTTGTGAGAATAGTATAGTGGGGTTGACAAGAAGCATGTGTGTGTCGCTTTGGTAGAGTCCACGCAACATTGACTTCTCACGTCTCGAGGATTCACGAAAGAGGAGCACGAGAACTCAACACCTCAACTGGAGAGGTTGCGAGTAGTTCTAGTGTTTGGCCTAGCCCATGGCTACAGGTAGTAGGCACTAGTGAGGAGGGAGCCATACCCGCATAACATCTCGGGTATCGGTGTTTAGAGAAAGGGAAGCCGAGGGTCTTGATTCCTGACTCGCGAGTTGCGAAAGGTGCTTGCGCTAAGGCCAGCTTGTGGTCGTTTGGGGAAGTTTAAGGAAGGAGAGGGTTGTGCTAGGCCCCATAGAAGTCTCGAGGATTCTGTTCCTCGAAGGAAAAGACGAAAAAAAAATCTAAGTTGCTATAGTGGGTGTGTGACACAGGCACAGTCAATGGAAAGATTATGACCCATAGAAGCTAGCGTTAGAGTAAGATTTTGGTTATGGGTACCTAAAAAATGTGTAGGAAGAGAGATAAGACACATGTAGCATACATGAGTAAATTGATTAAAACAACCTAAACTTCTTCGGACCATAACTTTTAGCTCAGAGATCAAATTTGAGAAAAAAAATAGTTATTGGAAAGATATTGAGGATTAGAAGACACCTATCAACCCATAACTTTGATTTGGGCAATTAAATTTCTCACAAATTAATAAATAGATTTATTTAGCAGTAAAAAGAGTGGAATTGTAGCATGTAGTTGTTGTAACTTTTCACTCAGAATTCAGATTGTGACATGAGTGCAGTCGATGGAAGTTGTTTCAGGGAGGAATAAATCAAGCAAATAAAAAATTGAATTGGTGCAATGTGCCCTTCATAAATTGATGAAGAAATAATGTGTATTCTATATGATGAAATGTTTTATGCTACACATATTCTAATAGTAATTATTACATGCACATTTCTTGTAGAACTAGAGGTACAAAAAGAAACTTTAGTTCGTATATGAGAACCAGAGTTATGGAATATGTTAAAGGATATTAAATCCATGAGGAAGATATCAGAGGTCTACATGTCAGCATGGGGAATGCTAAGACAAATTCAAATGGAAGAAAAGATAGGCAAGAGTCTGTCACTATGAGAATTCTTCATATGGAAGTGCAGAGCTACAGAAATGATAATGAAAGGATTATGAAGGCTCGGGAAGAGATACTTCAAAGCTTAAATATGTTGCATAAGAAATTCAACAAAGATTATGGCACCAAGCAAGAATCTACTGCTAGACAAGTATCAGCATCTAGATCCCATAGAAAAATGGATGATCATGGAAATGATAGGCAGTCAAGAAGCATGAATAGGCATCATCATTCTCCAAGGCAATCCACTAGAAGAATCATGCAAATTCAGGGCCAAGGAGTAGCCCAAGTGTGTCTCCTATTCAGAGGAAAAGAAGAAGGATTGAGGAAGACGTCTTGCAAGGTGAACTCAGGAAAATCAAGCCACTTACTTTCAATGGTGAACACTAGAAGGTGAAGAGGTTGAGGCCTGGCTGTTGGAAATTAAGAAATGTTTTCAGCTACATGATTACCCCTCTTGGGTAGAAGCTATAATTTCCACCTACCACTTGCAAGGAAATGTGTCCATGTGGCGGGATCAGCTTAAGCAATCCAAGAACCTTGATGAGAAGAGGATCTCATGGAGATAGTTCAAAGGATATTTCCAAGAGAAATATTTGTCTGAGCATTACTATGAGACAAACGTGAAAGAGTTCTTTGAACTCAAGTTGGGAACCATGACAATGTAGGAATATGAGAAGAGGTTCTTTGAATTGTTGAAGTATGTTGACTTCATCAAGGATGAGAAGGTTAAAATCCAAAGGTTTTTAAGTGGGTTACCCTCCTTCTATAGTGACAAGATACAACATGATAATCCCAAGACTTGGGAGGAAACCATAAGGAGAGCAAGACACTTTTATGAGCAAAGAAAAAGAAGGTCATTTTTCCAAAGAGATTGGAATGCAAGATGAAAGGGAAAAAGGATCAAAGGCGGAAAGTTTTTAAGACACCCTTTTTCAGAAATAACTCCCAAGCAAATCAGCAAGGTCAAGCAAGCCAAAATGAGCAAAATAATGTAGATTCATTTGGGAAAATGCCAAGGAAGTAGCCAAGTCAATGTTGGGGATGTGAGGGAAACCACTTATATAGGGACTTCCCTCGCAAAGGAGAAAGAATGAGGACTGTCCACAATATTCAAGAGGTTGAAACAATGGAATACATGGTAGGAAGCATGCCAATGATTTATGCAGCCTTGGACAACAAGAAGTAAGATAATAATACCCCATGATCAAAGTGGAAGGTAAGATTGATAACCAGCCCATAACAATTTTTATTGATTCTGGAGCTAGCCATAGTTACATAAATTCTAACATTGTTGAAAGATTTCAATTGCAAACAAGTAAGCATAAGAAATCTTGGTTAGTTCAGTTAGCCACGGGAGCTAAGAGAAAGATCAATGAGTTGGTTAAATATTGTCAAATAGACATGAATGGACTTAGCACAATGGTAAATGTAAACATCATATTGTTGGGTTTATATGACTGTCTAATTGGCATGGATTGGTTGCAAAACATTATGTTGTCCTAGATTGTTACAACAAGACAATCACTTGTCTTGATGAGGAAGGGAAGCAAGGAAGGATTCAAGGAATTCCAAGAGTAGTAGTTGTTAGAGAGATTTCAACTATGCAGTTGAAGAAGAGCTTTGGGAAGGGATTTCAAATGTTTGCAGCCCATATGGAGGAGGCAGCCAAAGACAAAGTGGCAAGCATTGAAGACCATCTAGTCTTGAGGGATTTTGAAGATGTTTTTAAAGAAATCCTAGGATTTCCACCAAAGAGAGACATTGATTTCTCTATTGATTTGGGCACACCAGAGATGAAACAGTTGCAGATGCGGCTTGAAGAAATTTTGAAGAAGGGGTATATACGCCCAAGTGTTTCGCCTTAGGGAGCCCTGGTTCTTTTTGTGAAGAAGAAAGATGAAACCTTAAGGTTGTTTATTGATTTCAAGCAACTTAATAAGGTTACCATAAAGAATAAGTATCATTTTCCCAGAATTGATGATTTGTTTGATCAGCTAAAAGGTGCAAAAATATTTTCAAATATTGACTTGAGATTAGGCTATCATCAAGTAAGGATAAAGGAATAATACATCAACAAGACAACATTCAAAACAATATATGGGCATTATGAATTCACAGTAGTGCCATTTGGACTATCAAATTCCCTAGCATTTTTTATGTGTCTGATGAATGGAGTGTTTAAGGAGTACCTGGAAAAGTTTTTGATTTTGTTCTTAGATGATATACTCATCTATTCTAAATTAAAAGAGGAAAAAAATAAACATTTAAGAATGGTGTTGCAAGTTTTAAGAGAGCATAGATTGTATGCTAAGCTAAGTAAGTGCATCTTTTACCAAAAGAAGATTCACTACTTGGGGCATATAATTTCAATAGTAGGAATAGAAGTTGATCCTGAGAAGATAGAGGCCATTAGAGGATGGTCAGTGCTAAAGAATGTCACAGAGGTTAGATCATTCATGGGTCTTATTGGTTATTACCAAATATTCATAAAAGGTTTTTCAAACATTGCAAGTCCAATCACTTATTTGCAAAAGAAGGGAGTGAAGTTCGAATGGACTTCCAAGTGTGAAGAGAGTTCTCAATAGTTTAAGGGAATATTGACAAGTGCACCGACCTTGAATATTGCAGATCCAAACGAAGATTTTTTTGTGTGCACCGATGCATGCAAGGAAGGACTCGGTGGAGTTCTCGGTCAAAGGGACCATGTGGTATGCTATGAGTCTAGAACATTAAAAGAACATGAGAGAAATTATGCTACACGTGACTTGGAGTTAGCAATGATTGTACATGCATTGAAAATGTGGAGGAATTACCTTATGGGTAAGAAAAATGAAAAACCATTGTGGTTTGAATCACTTGCTTGGACAACCAACACTAAATGCCAGACAAACTAGATGGCTAGAATTTCTAAATATAACTTTGAAATTAAGCATATAAATGGAAAAGAAAATCAAGTGGTTGATGCACTCAGTAGGAGAGATCATGAAGTGCATATTGCAGCCATCAGCATGTACAAAACATATCTGAAAGACAAAATTGTTGAAGCATAAAATTTAGATCAGCACCATGTGAGAATAAAAGAAGCATTATAGCAAGGTAATTTTCAGCAGAAATTTCATTATTACGAGCTGAAAGAAGAAGGGATTCTCATGTACAAAGGAAAAGTATATGTGTCGAATTCTAGTGAGATGAAAAATGTAGTGCTGAAGGAGATGCATAATGTGCCATATGCAGGGCACCCAGGATATTAGAAGATGATTGCAGCATTAAGAAGCCAATATTTTTGGCCAGGAATGAAGAAAGAAGTGGCTAATTACATAGCCAGATGTCTAGAATTCCAAAAGGTAAAGACAAAACATAGACATCTGACAGTTTTGCTAAAACCATTTCTCATTCTAGAATGGAAGTGGGAAGTAGCTACAGTTGATTTTATTACTAAGCTGTTGAGAACAGTGAAGCATCATGATTCCATCATGGTGGTGGTGGATGAATTGACTAAAGAAACACATTTAATTACAATAAAGATGACACACAAGGCAACAAATATTGCAGAATTTTATATGAGAGAAGTTGTTAGGCTACATGGAGTGCCTAAGGCAATAGTTTTAGACATAGATCCAAAGTTTACTTCCAATTTTTGGAAGAGTTTGTTCAAGGGATTTGGGACAAATTTAAATTTTAGTACACTGTATCACCTAGAGTCAAATGGGAAAATAGAAAGGACTAATAAAATAATTGAGGATATGCTTAGAATGTATGTGATGAATTAGCCATCAAAGTGGGAAGATTATATTCATTTAGTTGAATTTTCCTACAACAGTGAGTATCAGGCCTCATTGAAAATGAGTTTGTTTGAAGCATTATATGGAAGAAAATGTAACACACCAGTGATTTGGGATAATCCAGCAGAAAGAGCAGTTGTTGGGCCAGGATTGTTAAAAGAAATGGAAGAGAAGATGGAAAAGGTAAAGTAGAATTTAAAGGATACCCAAAAAAGGAAGAAAATTTATGCAGACAAGAACAAAGTTTTCAGAGACTTTAAAGTGGGAGAACATATGTTTTTGAAAGTCAAGGAAAAGAGAAGTTCAATAAGATTATGAAGCTGCCCGAAGTTGGCAATGAGATATTGTGGGATTTTTGAAATATTAGAAAAGATAGGGACAGTTGCAGACATGTTAGATTTTATTCCATCCATGAGAGTGCATAATGTATTTCATGTATCATTGTTACAGAAATATGTGCCTGATCCTAACCACATAATTGATTGGAATGTGATCCAGGTGGAGCACGAAGGGGATTTTCAAGTGGAACCAGTACACATCTTGGACTAGAAAGTCAGAGTGCTTAGGAAAAAATACATAGGGCTGGTAAAGGTTCAATGGACTTGCTACGGTCCTGAATATGCAACATGGGAGCATGAAGAAAACATGCGAGCAGAGTACCAACAAATTTTTGACAATTTTGAAGAAAACACAATGCAAGACTCCATTTTGAGCAGCTAAAATTTTGGAACCACATCTCCAAGTCCTATCCAACTACGTTGGGGACCTTGATAAAAGAATGGATCATTCCTTAGGTTATTCTCAATAAACAGATGGTACATACCTCATTTTATCCCTGATAAACGAATGGTGAATTCCTTGGGTCGATGAGTTGATAGGAACATGATATTTTGGTCAGAGTTGCTCCTGGAGTTGTTAAACTGCAGAATTGTTATTTCTAAGTATTGTGATGTAAATTTGCATATATGTGTATCGGCATAGAGTGCACCGAGGACGGAACAAAATTGTAGAGGAGGGGGAATGTAACATCCCCGCTATAATCTCAAGTTTAATTAATGCTTATGTAGATATAATGTGTGGCTATAGCCAAAGCGATGTAATATGTGAATTGTGTTTCCTTGTTTTATTAATAAAAATGTGATGTTAGTTGTTAAAGGGACATGGAAAAGAGATGGGGGTTGAATTAATCCACAAGAGGTGGGAGTGTCTAGGATAATGGCCAAGAGGGAAATACCCATGTATATTAATTTAACCCATTTTCCTAAATTTTTTATTTGTATATGAACCTTCACATTTCTGATTGAGTGTTCCCAGAGCCAATCATTGAATACATGTAAGAGGGTGGGTGAGAATGGTCACATCGCAAAGTTATTGGGCACATGGGGGATGACTATAATTAGCTTGGGGAAGAGTGTGAGTCAATAAAGGAAATCCAAAGAGAGGAAATTTGTATGGGTTGGGACATCAGATTTTAGAGAGTCAAGTTTGTGCATGGAAAACAAGGGGAGAGTAAGAAACAGAGATTGAAGGTGATGCGAGTATGGAGGGAGAATTCTAGAGAATATTGGAGCATAATTGGAGAAAATGGGAGATGGAAAATTGAAGAGCCAAGTTTTCAGGATTGAAGAGTGATCTAATGTGTGAGTTGCACTAAAACAACAAGTGGTTGATATTGATTTGCTGGTATTTTTCTTAGCAATTTGTTTCCCTTGAGTTCCCAGCTAAAAGATTCCTAGCTACATGTGCCAGAGAGACCCTGATAAACGATTAGCGCATTCCTTGGGTTAATCTTGATAAATGAATGGCACATTCCTTGGATTATCCCTGATAAATAGATGGTGTGTTCCTTGGGTTGGATAGGTCAAGAGGAAAAGAGTTGGTGGAAAATCAGGATAGTTGTAGGAGAATATCAGTTGAGTTGAGATTTTTATGAGTTGTGAGTGGATTATGAGAGACCACCCTCTTTTTTGGATTTCTAGCCTCAGCTCGGGGGTGACGGGTTGTTGATATTTGGAATAGTCAGTCTATGGTTGGGTGGAACTTCCATCCCAAGCAGCTAGTTTCACAACCCATTGTGAAAAGATAAGTGTTTTATATTTTTGTTGTGTTAAATTATGTGTTTAATTGTTGTGCATGAACTTTGTGTATTTGGAAGTGATTTATATGTTGTTGTAATGAGTTTTTTAGTTTCATTTCATGTTGATTATTATCATGTTGTAGATGCTTCTGTTTTTTGGTTATAGACAGTAGCTAAATCTGTTTAATTTATATTTGAAAGCTATGGGAAATGAGTTAACTTTAAATGAATTAAATTAGTTAGCATAAAAAAAATTATGTATATTCTGCACTATAATGTCCTTCGTATGGGTTGGGGGATGTTACACTTCTTCACTTCATTCTCTTATAGAATATATCGTTTATATATCCCAATATTTTGCAATGGAGAGTTTGACAATAACTATATTTTGTATTCCACGTCCCTCTTAGGCGGTATCCCTTTAGGATCCTTGAATACTCCTCTGTATTCCTATAGAAAATCCTCCAACTGATGTTTTTTTTCTTTAGTACACCCCTCCAAGGATGCCTTCACTCTCATTGACTCATCATCATATTGATTTTATCTTAATAAAATCATGTTGATTATTTGGGTTGGTTGTCATTGATGTCAACCCTTGAAGAAAGTCTGGTAGAGAATTCTGGTAGCACAAAGGTTTGGGTAATGGACCCAAGTTTGTTTGATGTATAATGGTATGAGTTTTAATGTGTTTGAAGGCAATACTATTCTACATGGATATTACATGTCGTGCCATTTCTTGTGGTATGTGGAACATCACATAACTCCTCACGGTTAAAGAGTTATGGCCATGTGAAGTTGGAGAACCCTCATGAGTCATCTAGAAGCCCCAAAAGGTCAAAGTAGTCAAAGTGGTTGCAAAGAAGAAATTATTTAAATAAGAAAAGTGAAGTGATGAGTGTACTATAAGTCAAAGTGGATACAAAATAAATTATTAAATAATAAATTTAATGGATAAATTACTAAGTGGACAAGTGGTTAGAAGTGGGCTAGCCCTAAAATAAGGA
>JASDQU010203024.1:4518-19077 GCA_032191745.1 Picea mariana | reverse complement strand
CTCATGCATTAGGCTTAGATAGATTCGAAAGAAATTCAGTGTCCATGATAAGCACTTTTCTGTCTAGGGTTAAGGTCAAGCCTTAGAGGTCGATCTACTTGTCCGCAGGCAGATTTTCCTACAACACAATGCAAGATGTGTCAATACTCAAGAATGAATTATATGGTGTGATTGAGATATCTTCTTTTTTATTGATGACCATCACCAAAATGTCATCCACCCATAGTGATTCTTTGCTTTTTCATATTTATCGTTGTTAGAACATTTGTTTGAATGACAATTTTTCTTTCCACAGTGATTGCAAGGATGAATATTGAAGCAATGATATTCTATGTGGCCAACTTGCTGACAATGTTGTCATTTCTGAATATGTTCTTGAACTAGAGCAGGTGGATATGAACTCTCTTGAATTAATCCAACACTCTATATTTGGATCGGTTTGTTATATTCTGGCATATGAAAGGTTAATTCATTTTCATATGTGATACTTTTGGATGTATGGGATGACCCAGTTTCTACCTTAGTTATCCAACAAAACCCTTTTCACCATTGGCCCTTCTAGTAAACCAGAAGGCTACACCGCGCACAGAGTGCACAACCCAATTTCACCCAAGATAGTTTATGGTTGATTGCATGACCCAAGTTTCTGCATTCATGGAATGGATTTGGGATGTTCCTTTTACCTTTACTTCTACTTTAACATGCATTCTAGTATAACATTCATCATATCTATTATTTTATACATTCAATAATATTCATTCTGCATGATTATACTAGTGCTTGTTGTAAATAAACCCTAACAAATGCATTCATCTAACCATTCATTCATCATAAATCATATAAAATGAGCATGGCACACAAAAAGACACCATTTTTACCGTGGTTCACCCCCCTAGGCTACGTCCACAAAGATCTTTTGTTTATTTCTTATTCTTCATCAAAATAGCATCACGTGCACTACATCAAGGTCTTATGAATGGCGTGAAGTGAGGTGGACCAATGTCACACCAAGCTCCATAGATTGTGACCTTACCCTCAGTTATACTCCATAATTCTCCATTAGCTCCTCAACTATACAGCCAAAAATAAACATATCAAATACTAATGACTCAAAAGGGTTCTCCAAAATAGGCTCTTCCCATAAGAATTCTAAGACACCTCCTATCTACCTCATACATCATATTTATATTAAAAAATGGGTAAAAACCCTTACATTATGACTCAAAAACCCTAATTCTAAGTGGACTCCAGTTTCCCAATTTCCAACTGTCTTCTTGGATTTTGTGCTCATCTTCCTTCTTTTCCGACGTGCTACTTCATTTTCCCTTTTGTCGCACTACTTTCCCTTCTTTTCCGGTGCATGCTTCTCCCTTGGTCCATTCATTAGCTCTTATCCTTGTTTTTTGTGCTTAACCCCAAAATTTCCTTCTCCAACAGGCCCCCAACACTAACCTATGGCTCGTCTCGAGCCACTCAAGTCGTGTGTTCCTTATGCAATGATTTCTCCAATTCCTGGAAATTATTTGCGTGTTCATCTCATTTTGTCTTCATCTACACATTATTTTTTGTGAGGGTCTCCACGACATGCGTTTTGACGTGCTCCTTCATCACTTGTATTCTTTCTAAGTGTGCATGTTCCATTATAGTTTTCTCTGTTTCCATCTCTGTTATCATATTTTCTTCTTTCTCTTGCAAGGGATCCAACTGAGACTGTCTGGTTTGCCTTTCCTCCTAGATTGTCTTCACTTATGCTTGCAAGTTTTTCGTCTCATGTTCCACCCTCGGTCTCATGGGTATGGGAATTTCCGTATGTCTTTGCTTTAAATATTGAACTCCAACATTCAAATTTTCTTCTCTCTGATCCAACTTATATATCCTTTCATCTTTTTCCAGGCTTGTCCATATTTGCATTGTCCTTTCATAGAGACCTATTATTTCCTTTACTTCCATTGTAATAATATCTACTTGTTCCATTTCCTAGTGCTCCCTTTTAGGATCTAAACTCTGGAGGGGTGGTTGGTGTCAAATTCCCAACCAACTCTACTATCTCTTTCTTGTATCCCTCCATCGTATGCACTATCCTATTTATCTTTTCTTCTGTGTTGAGTTCTCCTACTAGTGCATTGTCTGGAATTGTTTGGAAGACTTCTTCAAGTATTTTCTCCAATTTTTCTGCGCACCATTTTTCTATCTCATGTTCTATCCACACTTTTGTAAGAATTGACTCTAGCACCTCCTTGGCTTCCTTGACTCTCGCCAAGTTTGTTGCATCCAGCCTAGCTCTGGATTAAAATTCTTGTGCAACACTGACCTATAAATGATAGAGCACTTTTGTTGGTATCTTAGCCAATACCAATTCCATATGTTCTATATCCTTGACTTGTTTTTGTGCCAAGTCCTCTTTTATTCATAGCATGTCTTTAGTGAGGCTTAAAATTTCACTTTCCAATGTTGTTATCTTCACTATCTCCTCCTCACTTTGCATTGGCAGGTGTTGTTCTTGTGTTGTTTCCTTTTGTGTTTCCACTTGGTGTTGCACCTTAGTAAATTGCATATGTTCTAATACCTTCTTTACCTCTTTCAGTTCTTGCATGATATTTTCTCATTGTTTTTTTTCATCTTCCTGGGCTTTCATGGTGTCATAATGTACTTTTTTTGTGACTAGTTTTGCATCATCCTTTGTTATTGTATACTATGGGAATTCCTGATGTGACTTCATTTTCTTGTGCTCTCCACCTGACTGTAGAATCATTTTCTTTAGTGGCCTTGACTATGTTGGCTCTTTTGTGACTGGGGTATTTGGTATGTCCCATCCTATGTGTCCCTCTTGCGTAGGGATGTTATCCTTCCTTTGTGTCAAACCACTAGCATCATTTGGGTGGTCCTTTTACTCTTTGATAGGCTTGGGGATAGTCTTCTTTTTTGTGTGTGTGCTCCCCCCTATATGCTTCTTTTTATGTGCAACACTTCTTGTATTTGTCCCTGGGGTACTATTTGTTTGCGATGATCCCACTTATGTTGGTTTCTTGTCTTTTGTTGGCTCTACTGGAACCTTCCATTCTTCTTTCCAATCCTTCATTGCCCATTACACTTCCTCTATTGTGACGAAGTATCTCATCTGTATCCACTCCTTCATTGGATCCCTTTTTCCTGGATCCACATATTATGTCTTGAGTCTTTGAATTTGACTATTATTTTGTAATCCTCCACCACCTCTGGTGGGATCCTCCAATTTTCTGCCACCTTTTCCTGGATTTCTTCAAGATATGTCATGAATATGCTAGAATTTGTCTTTCTTTCCCTTGTGATAGTTGTGTTCCATAGTGATTCATACTATGCTTCGTGGTACTTTAGAGTTCTCTGATAGAAAATGTTGTATTTAGGATGTTTCCATCCCACTAATGCAATCAATATGATGAGACAGGAGTAATGAAACTCCATCCCCAATTCCTCGACGTCCTTGCAATCATCCAAAAATGAGTTTAGCAAGTATGGGCTCCAACTCAATATAGTTCCCTTCATGCATTGTGCGGTTGATTCTATTACCCTTGTTGGCACTTCTTCTTTACGATACTTCCTAAGTAATTTAAAGTCCATAAGTTTGCTTGCTAACCATGTCATTGGTTCACTGATTCTATCGATAATGATCCTCTTAGATCCTCTCTATGTTACATAGGTCTTCTTCATCTCTTTTTCCAAGGATTTCTCCTTGGTCTTGTCATCCAGGTACTACGTAGGTTTCTCACCATTGGTTGGTAGACCTGTTATCTTGGATATTAATTCGACGTTGATTGAAACTTCATATCCAGCCATAGAATACATTTGCGTACTACTTCCAGTAACTTATTGACACAATTATATACATCCTTCCCTCTTCCAAAATGCAGGATCTCTAACAGGTTCATTAGGCATGTGTTATTTAACCCTTGTATCCATTGTTTGGGTTCCATTATCGGTACTCCTCTCACACTGACCCCTTTGCTTTCCAAGTATACTTGTTTCTCAAACTAAGGAAATTTATCTACTTCCTTTACATCGTGGTCTGAATAGTGTAGTTTATCTACACATCCAAGTAAATTTGCTACAGCCTTCACTCCTGCTAGTATACACGGTAACACAATGGTTTCCTCCAGTTTCTTATGCAATGACCTCTAAACCGATGGTTTTCCTTTCCCCTCTTGAGGGCCCTACCTCCTGGTACATTTGATCTTGTTATGTCTCTTCTTCGCCAGATTCTTGCTGCATCGTGACCTCTTCTACTGGTATTTTCTCCTCTTGCGCTTGTTCTACACCGAATTAAACCCTCGTCTCATTAGATTTTGTTTTCTCCTCATCTTCTTCCTCTGTGGGATGGATTTTTTCCTACGTCAGTTTTGTCTCCTCAACCATGTTTTATGGATAAATCTACATCTATTTTTTTCCAGGGGTTGGCTCCTTCTCCTCCACTATTCTAGGGCTCACTGGTTCGATGACGAGGGAAGGAAAGGTGTCCACATATACCACTCCCTCCGTCTGCATAGGGTTTTCTTCTTCCACTATTGGCTCCTACGACGATCTTATGGCACTTCATTTTTTCCTTTCTATCCTTGTAGGAGCTCTAACTTTAGGTGGCACCGTCTTACTTAAATTTGAGTGGGTTTTCTTCTCAAATCTCATTGTTGGCCTCCTAGATCGCCTATTTGCTCTTCACTTCTTGTTTCTTAGCTTTGTGTTTGCTCGAAGTCACAATGTGATTTGTCAAACCCTATTGTTCCTTCTATAGTGTTTTCATAAATGCTCCAAAGCTTACCGGGCATGCTTCCTCCATTGTCATAAATTTTTCATTTCGTGCCTCCTTTTTTCTGGTGACAGTTGTTTTTTTCCCGACTGTTTTGCTTTTCTGGTGCATCGTATTTTTCTACTGTCATATTTATCTGGTGCACTGAACTTTCTTGTTTTCCTAGTTGTCCTATGCACAGTGTGTTCACTCCTTGTCACACCAGTATGTTGTCTTCTACGCGCTATCATTTTGAACTATCTATCTACCCCTTATTCCTCTAAGTATTTATTTTTGGCTTTTTCTTTCATTTTTCTCTTTCTTCCTACTATATACAATATGTAAAAGTATAAATTTTGTGTTGCAACTATTGAGGGTTAGTGGTTTGTATGTACCTATAGAGTTATAGTCGACTACCATTCACCAGCCCTTGAAATTCCTTTCCTGCTAAGTCTTGTAGTTGCACAAAACCTCCTTATGTGACAAATTTTATCTGATATGGCCCTAGTCAGTGCATTCTAATATTCCCTAGGTGTTTCAAGTATTTAATGTCATAAGGGAGAACTAGATGTTGCAATCCTTCACTGGTGTTGCCTCAACCCATATGGTCAATTATTCTATCATTGTAATAATATATGCCTCCTAATATTCTTGATGGTGGATTAACTGGACCTACAAAATCCACTTCCCAATTATCAAATACCTGTAAAGTAATATGAGGTCTTAGTGCCATCTCATCCCTACTAGATGGCCTCCCAACTCTCTGACAAACATCACACCTTTGACAGTATTCCTGTAAATCCTTGTGAATTGTTGGCCACCATAATCCTAGGTGCAATACCTTCTGCATAGTGGATTTTCCTGCGTAGTTTCCTCTAGCTATGCCTTCATGTGCTTCTGCTAAAATAATAGGAATTTCACGTTCCATCACACATCTCCTCAAAATGTTATCTACTCCAAGCTTGTATAAATGACCTTCAATCAATTGGTAGTCTGCAGCTCTGACCATCAAATTTTTCTTATGCACAATAGTAAATTCTCTTGGTGAAAATATTGTACTCAAAAACTCAATAATGTCAGCAAAATACTCATCAACTATCTATATTGAAAAAAAAATGTGCATCTAGAAAGTTTTCTCCAAGTTACTGGGTTCTTCTCTATTAGTTATCCTAGATAAGTGATCTGATCCTGCATTCAATCTTCCATGCTTCACCACAAATTCAAAGTCAAACTCTTGGAACAAAAATATCCATCTTCATATCCTTCCCCCCAACATTGGCTTATTGACTAAGTATCTGAGAGAAGAATGATCTAGAAACATCTTGAAATGTCTCCCTAACAAGTAATGTTTGTATTTCTGCAAACCATACACCATAGTTAATCCTTCCCTTTTTGTAGTGTTGTAGTTATGTTATGAATCTGATAAGTTCATGATTGCAAATGCAATAGGGTGATCTATATCACCTTCTCCTGGTTGTGTCAATACTACTCCTAATGCTATTGCAGATGCATCCACATGCACATGAAATAATTTTGCCCATTCTAGAAACACCAAAATTGGCGCAGTTACCATTTTATCTTTTAGAATATCCAAGGTCTTCTGGAATTCATCATTCCACTGATATTTGGTGTCCTTCTTCAACAATTTATCCATTGTCGCAGTAATCTTTGCATATCGTCTTATGAACTTCCTATACTATTTTGTAAGACCAAGTGTACTCTTCAATTGGCGCACTGATTTCGATGGTGGTAATTTAACTATGAAAACAATTTTAACAGGATCAATCAATATACCCTATTTAGACACCACATGCCCTAACAAAATACCAAAATGTGCATTGAAATACATTTCTTAATATTCAATGATATCTAACATGGTCTACATCTGTCCAACATCAGTCTTAATACTTCAACATGATCCTTCAATAAACTAAACATTGTCCAATCATCCAAGTAAAATTCTAAAAACTTATGAATAAAGTCCTTAAAGGATGCTACTACTACTCTTGAAAAAATTGCAAGTGCATTCTTCAACCCAAATGGCATAACTGTATATTGAAATGATCCCTATTCTATAGAAAATTTGGTATTATATATGTCTTCTAGTGCTATCATGATCTGATGATATCTTGAAAACCCATCTGTAAATGAATAAGCTTTGTGACCCCCTACATTCTCCAAAACTCCGTTTGTAAATGGGGTAGGAAAAGGATCATGTAGGAAAGAATCATTCAATTTTCTCAAATCTACATAAATATGGATCCCTCCTTGTTTCGTTTCCTACACCACCATAGGACCGATCCATTTTGATTCTTCCACGGGTTCTATGACACCAACCTCTAACATCTTATCAATTTATTCCTTCACTTTCTCCTTGTATATTGGGTTCAATATACAAGGAGAAATTCCTTCACTTCACTTTCTCCTTATTCCTTTATTCCAACGAAATTCTTATAGGTCTGGCTTATGGCATCAAAAGTATCTTCATCTCTCCTAGATATCCTGCTAATCTCTTCATCTCTGAGAATTTCGTTGGGAACAATTCATTGTACTCGTGCAGTAATTCTGTGATTCTTTCTACTGTTTGATTATCCCAATAATCTCCAACGCTTGCAATCTTTGGGTTTTCTACAGTTCCAATGTTTACCTTCTTTATCTTTAATGGTGTAGCATAATCTTTTGAATCTAGCTCTGGGCCTTCTATTTCCCTTTCTCCTTCAACTTCTGAGATCTGGGTATTGTGTGGATTATCCATTGTTGGATCTTCTTCTTCTATGACATGATAAGTAGAAATTGCTTAACTGTTTTTCTAGTATGCTTCTGATATGTTGGTATTATTTCAAATTTTGGTGCTTAGAATATCTTATCTCTTACCACCTTCATCGTTGTATCTATATCTGGACTTTCATTCTCAAAGGAAAATGTAACTGCAAAATTTTGTTGTATCTCTTCCCAGTTTGCAGTTTCTCTATGTTGTTCCTGTTCTATGTACCAATTCTTTGGAATGGCTTATAATGTGTGAATAAAATGGTGTGTTCATTCTTCTGGTGGTACTAATATCCATTTTACCATTCACTTATCTACATGTTCTTTAGGTTTTCCAAATACCTCATATTTCTCCAACCCTTTGTTCTCCTGCTCTACATCGAATCTGATGTGCAGTAACCTCTTGCACTTAAACCAGTTGTAGATATTCTCTTTATGTGTACCCCACCAGCGGGCAGGTGTAGCTTTCAAATCAATATCAAATACTAGTAATATTTGAATTTCTACTACTTCTGATTCAAAATTCATTAAAAATTATTCTAAGTCATTCATACCATAAAAAGTAGGAGGCTCTCTTACCTCTGAGCCAATCCATCTCATTCTATGCGTCATTTTGGCACATCTTCTGGTGGATAATCCATGTAGTCATTTCTTCTAGTTCTCCAATCCTATGTCAGAGTCTGAACCACAAGAACTAATATTCCTCCAACTGAGCATGCCATATGCAGTTGGGTTGATATAATATTCTTCGTGTGTGGTTGTTCTCTATAACTGATTTACATATTCTGTAAGAATATTGTCAGTCGTAGGTTCCACATACCTTCCTCCTTCTAATGGATCCAATGGCTCAATGAATCTGTATTCTCCAGATTGAAATATCATCTTCCTTGTCTTCAAATTGATAATAGCTTGGTTATCAAAATCCCAATCTAGACCCAACAAAGCTGGATATGGAGAAGTATTATCTACTATGTCAATGAATTCAAATTTTTCCATGGTGCACACACCATCTAGGTCTATCGGTATCCCCTTCAAGCTTCCTATTGGTGCCACTCTATGCTGGTTTTCTAACTTCAAATGAATTGGGGAAAACCCCAATTGAGGTTCTCCCATAGTTTCCCAAGTCTTCTTTGGTAGAGCATTGACTTCAAACCTTAAGTCTAGTATGATATCCCCCATGTTAGGACTAAAAGTTACACTTTGACTACTAAATTGTAATCTCAGTACCCATCAATAGGTTTATGAGATAAGTCTTAAAATGTGGGGTCAAATGGATAAAACTAAGTTAAGCAATGTCAAAACACAGGAATTGTAGATGAAATGCATCAACAAAAGAGGTATTGTTTAACTTAGATCGGGGTTTTGAGGATTAGTGTGAATACAAGGAAGACTTAGTAAGAAAATTAAGTGACCCTACCACTAGCATCAGTATTTACCAGTAGACAGAGGAGAGAAAAACTTCGGATATAAGAGCTTCTTAAATCCAAGCAAGCAAAACTCTGAGAAAGCTATAACAGTATCACAATCAAACATCCATTATAATAAAGATACAAAATATCATTTGAATACTTCAATGACAGTATAATTTCAGAGTGAGAGAGATAAGATGGAAAAAATAAAGCTAAATTCCCTTAAACAAGATTTCATCAAATATGATACATCAAAACCAGAGTAGGCTTTGTTTCATTAAAATCACCAAAAGGTCTTTTACATCCACCATTCCCCCCTCTACAATGACTTCTAATACTTATTTTATAGCCTAGGATATCAATGAAAAATTTACAATTCGAATTTCCCCTCTTTCATAGGATTCTAGGCCTTGGAGATAGGTGGCAACAGTCAAAGAGACAAGAATCCAATAAACTGCTAATTTTCAGGAAATTGTTGGAAGCCATTAATAAATTATTTCCAACTCACTGCATGAGGTCTTTAATAGAGATAAATTTTATTTTTAGGTGTACCTTGACATCTAAATGATCCATGAGAAGTCATTTGAACCCTTCTTGACAAGTGACAACCTCCTAATAAGGCGAGTATCCAACAACTATGCAAAACAAATAATTTGAAGCACATTTCGCAGTGCATTGGTGTTTTAATTGTTTCTCTCAAATTCCAAACTGGGCCAAGCTGAAATTTGGTCAACAAGTCAAAAAGGATGTCATAAAACCATTTCAGAGAAACCCACATCATCATTTCATATCTAAGAACAAATTTGTAAAAGAAGTTCCTATAGGAAATGAGTTCGCAGCGAATTTCGCAGCGCCTGTTTCAGTTTGCAACACCTGTGCCAGTTCACAGTGCCAAAGAAAAATCAAGTAGCCAAACCATTTATTGAACTTCAAACAAGACACAAATTCTCATCGAGTACCTGATGACCCTGAGTTTTATGTTGGTAATTTTGAATTTGCAACAGGATTCCTGCAACCTATCGAACCTACAACCCTCTTCTTCCACCAGTTTGCAGTGCCAATTTTGCAGTGCCAAATCAAACATATATTACACACTTTGAGGAGTTTTTTAGTTGATGGTATGACATAATCCCTAGACAAGTGGTTAAATTGTAGGCTCTAGAAACCATAAATCCTCCTTTACATGATCAATCTTATGTGTTAACACCCCATATTGAAATCTCCTATGTTTGCATTCAACCTGAATTCTCTACTTGTTCTTCTCTTCTTATGGACTTGATTCACTGTCTTTAACCCTTCTTCCCCAGGATGTCACTTTTATAACATATTTTGAAGTATTTGTAAAGAGTTTCTATCATTCAGCAACTTTACACAAGATCCAAAAAAGTTTCTTAAGTTACCTACTTGCTCTGAAGGTTACTGTTTGTTGGTCTGATCAAATAAAGGAGTCATTTCATACACTAGTATCTCATTTATTGGCTTTGTTCCCAAATTCGACGCAATATTTTCTTTCATAATCTCTTGTATAACCTCTTTGAATGTCTCTTTCTCTTTGTGTGCATCAAACTTATGTTGAGGCGTTGTATTCTTCTTAACCCACTAGTATTGATCCTGATATTGATATAAAGGTTGCTCTTTGTTGGTTTTCTCATACAAAGGAGTCATGTCATACACAAGTATCTCATCTATTGGCTTTGTTCCCAAAGTTGACGCAATATTTTCTTTTAGAATCTCCTATCTAGCCTATTTGAATGTCTCTTTCTCTTTGCATGCATCAAACTTCTGTTCAGGCAATGTATTCTTCATAACCCACTAGTATTGATCATGATCCTTCTTTGATGCATATTATCATGTCTTGGCTCCACCTCTAGTAACTATGTTGATCTTCTTCCCATCCTCTTCTTTATTTTTCACCACAATCCATTACACATTCTGATTATTTTGGTTTGTCTTATCCTATATATTTTTCAATGGTGTCGGGAAATCTTTCATTTCATGGTTTGCTACGTGACAATACATACATGTTGTAGTTGGTTGTGGGCATTCTCTGGCATAGTGCCCTGGTTTTTTACAATTGTGACAAACCACTATTCCTCGACCTCCTTCAAAGCCTCTTCCTCCATAGCCTCCTCCTCTGAATCCTTCTTTGTTACCCTAATTATCTCTGTGTGGTGTATTATATTGAGGTCCCTGGTTGTACTTTGGTTGTGCATTATTGTACTGAGTCTACGCATTATTGTAATGAGGTGGAGTTGTGCATTCTTGTGTGGGATTATATTGTGGTGGTCCTTTAAACTATTTCCCCTTATTGTACTATGGTTGTGCTACAAATTGTTGTGGTTGTTGCGCAGGTTGTCATGTCATGTGTTCAGCCTGCACCCTATATGTATTTGAAATCCTCTCTTTCATCATATCTAAGGTTCTATAGTCTGTGTCTTTGTGTCCAACTAACTTACCAAAATTACAAAATGTACTCTTCGGTATTGTCTGATACTTCTGCATCATGGGAAAATGATAGGGATCATGCCCATGTGTTTTACAAATCTCACACCATGGTCCTCCTGAAGATAAATGGTTTGGCATACCCACTCCTATGTTTTGCACAAACAATGGACACTCCTTCTTGTGATGCCCTTTAGTTCTCCATAACATGCACCAAACATCTTCCCTTTTTTCTTTACCTTTACTCTAATTTCACTGAAATGTTAAGTTCTTCGGGTATTGTCTCAGCTCTTCCACTTCCACAGCTAGATCTATCTTCTTATACTAGTTTTCCTCTAGTTGTAGTGTTTCTTGTAGAGCCTCATCTTGACTCTAGAAATTATGTTTCCTCAAAGGATACTTCAAGTGTGGAAATAAAGAGTTAACAAAAAATTTTCTATGTTTCATATTAGTAATAGGGTACTTCAACTTACCTTTTAGTCTTTTGAACTTTTGGTCCACCTCCCAAGCTGATTCTCCTGGTTTCTCCTTATTCTCTATCGTTTCATTCATGAACTGATCCTATGAACTTGGTTTCTGAAATTCATTTATTAATTGTATCTTTACTTCTACTATAGTTGTAGGTTCTCCCATTGGATTATATGTTGCAAGACCCATGTACCAGTCTAATGTACGGTCTCTAAATGTGATTTCCAAATGTGAAACATTTGTATCTTCGTCGTTAATCTTCTTAGATTCATATATCTTCTCATAGATAAAAAAATTATTTTATGGGCCATCTGACCTGTCCCCTCGAAATTATGGTAACCTAATAGTTGGATCTTATCCTTCCATTGTGAAATTTGTTGCACTACCACCTCCGTGCAGTGTAGATACATGACTACTACTTTTTGAACTTACACTTCTGCTTGAGTTTCCTCTAGACCCACGCCCTGTAAAAATTCTTCTACCACTAATAACTTGTTGTTTAATCGGTTTTTCTTCTTCATATGTCTTATTCTCACATGAGTTTATGGGTTCCACACTAATTCAGAGAGCCTTCTTTTGCACCAGACCCCTGACCTATATTTTTCCTCTCATATGTGGTACACAAGATTTCCTCAATATTCCCTATCGCATGAAGATCATCTACCTCTTCCTCATCATTTCCCAAGCCCTCTCTCTTGGCTACTTCCCTCTTCTTACTATTGATCTTATATTGGCAGGATCGTCCGTTGCATGTCATTCCTATTTTCCTTATTATTTCCCTAGTATGTTCCTCATCCATCATTATAGGGTCCATTGCTTCCTTCTTCTAGCCTTCATCCAAAGCCCTCTCAATATCTCATATCTTCCTTAGTGTTTCCCCCAACTACCCCATGCATGTAGAGTGATTTATCTATCTGATTCCATGTTCATCACACCTTTATCATGCAATAATATCTTAATCGAAGTGTAAATAGACCTGATGTACCTCCCTCTAGGTCCCTTCAAAAAATCTCGCTCTGCAACAGTATATGACTTCATTGTGTCTACTGCAAATTCAGTAATAAACCCTACAGTAATATTTTCTAACCAAAAATCTATTGCACGTGTGAATTTATTATTAACCATTTCCAATCACACAATGTTCTCAGCAGTCCATTCTACTATCCTGATCTAATTAATCAAATGGGTATCCTTCAACCTCAATATCCACTCATGTAATAACTTTGGAAAATAACATAAATATGCCTCATGCAAATCAGTAAACACATACCTCTGCAAATATTGGCACGGGGTATACCTAGAAATTTTGTTATATTTTTTTGTGAACTCTAGTTTCTTTGTCTCCAACCATCTTTCAATCTCTTGCTTCGTAGGATTCCATGGCCTCAACATCCCTTTTTTTACAACTGTATTTTATTCATCAAACCCCTTCCAAGTTGTTTTTCTGAGTTCTATCCAGCAACGGAACCATTTGTTGGATGTATGGGCTAACCTGGATTCTACCTTAGTTCTCCAACAAAACCCTTTTCACCATCGTCCCTTCTGGTAAACCAGAAGGATACACCGTGCACAGAGTGTAGAGTGCAGTCTCACCCGATATGGCTTATGGGTGATTGCATGACCCAAGTGTCTGCAATCATGGAAGGGATTGGGGATGTTCCTTTTAGCTTTACTTCTACTTTAACCTGCATTCTACTATAACATTCATCATATCTACTATTTTATCCATTCAATAACATTCATTATGCATGATTATACTAGTGAAGATTATAAATAAACCCTAACATATGCATTTATCTAACCATTCATTCATCATAAATCATATAAAATAAAGAAAACACACATAATGACACCATTTTACCTTGGTTCACCCCCCATGGGATACGTCCACAAATATCTTCTATTTATTTCTTATTATTCATTAAATAGTGTCTCCCACACTAGATCAAAGGTTTATGAATGGTGTGAAGTGAGGTGGACCAATGTCGCACCAAGCCTCATAGATGTCATCCTGGCCCACAGTTATACTCCATAAGTCTCCATTAGCTCCTCAGCTATACAGCCAAAACCGAACATATCAAAGACTCAAGACTCAAAAGGGTTCTCCAAAATAGGCTCTTCCCATAAGAGTTCTAAGACATCTCCTATCTACCTCATACATCATATTTATATTACAACATGAGTAAAAACCCTTACATTATGACTCAAAAACCCTAATTTTAAGTGGAATCCACTTGCCCACTTTCCAATTGTCTTCCACGTGGTTTTTATTAGATCCAACCCTTTCTTTCTTGGATTTTGTGTTGGTCTTCCTTATTTTCTTGTGCACTGCTTCCTTTTCCCTTTTTCGCATTACTTTTCCTTATTTTTTGGTGTGCACTGCTCCCATGGTCCATTCCTTAGCTCTTATCCTTGTGTGTTTCACTTAACCCCAAAATTTCCTCCTCCAACAAATACCATTTTTATGTTTGGTGTTCCTGATTTCTTCCCAAGGTATGATGATTGGCTTGGAAAGAGGAAGTTGATTGTCATCTACATTCATATCTAAATATATCTCAATGAGTTTCTTCTATAGTGGTTTTGGATCTAGATCAGCATCATCATCTTCTTCGAAAATACTATAGTTCTAAACAAGGACTAGTTCAGAATGTCAAAGATTCTTTTGTTGTATTTCTTCTTCTTGGAGTTGTGATTCAAGATGGAGAAATTTGATTTTGT
>JASDQU010203021.1:1024-18968 GCA_032191745.1 Picea mariana | reverse complement strand
CTCTCTCTCCGTAGTCTTCCCTGCTTTCTCTCTTTACCTCTCTCTACCTTCCTTACCTCTCTTTTTATGTATTTAAAAGGATATATATATAGAAAAAAAAAAGTGAATAATAAATAAAATTTAAAGATAAATTTAAATTGATTTTATTGTTAATATTAATTTTCGAAAACTCTTGATCCTATCATGAATAAAATAAAATATTAAAAATATATAAATATATATAAAATAAGATAAAAATAAACTAAAATAATAAAAATAAATGTAAAAATAAGATAAATAAAATACATTTTTGGGGTAAAATAAACTAAATAAGTATATTAACAAGTTTATATATACAAAAATAAATCGAGATGGGTAAGGAGAATTGAGGTTAATCTAGATTAAGGTTCCAAAAACAAGTCAAGATTTCATCTATGGATCAAGGTTCCACATTTAGTTCAAGGTTTTTCACCTAGAAATCTCATAAATATGAAAGAATGCATATAATGAATAAAACCTAGACTTCCATATTTTGAATGACATGTCATACATCACATCAAGACCACCTAAGGTGACACCTAGGAAGAATTGAAACCTGAATCTAACTTGGCATGATGACTCTAGGAATATTGGATGGAAATGAAGTTGTCGGATCAAACTACTCTCCACCATTGATTTACTTAGGTGCAACCCATGCCCAAACGTGAAATGTTATGAAATGTGGTGAAATATGGAATCTAGATTATTTGAGAAACAAAGTTAAAGCAGGGTCGAAATGTCTGCATACCCAGACATCCAAATATCCAAGATATGGATGGGTGTAAATTTGGGATTTCCAATTTATAAATACTTGAGGCTTAATACAAGCTCAACATATATGGATTCAAAGGTTTTTGTGGACATAAAATTTTTTATGGTTTCAATCTCTTTTTATCACTTGGAGGCTCTACTCTTGAGTTTCGTGTCCTCTGCAACCAACTGTACATGATCATTATTCCTTGACTATGTACAATATTTCTCTTTTGTTTTTCATGATTCTTTGGAAGACTTGAAACAACATAAGTATCTTGCATAGGAAATGAATTTGCAACCCTGTCATTGCAACCATGAGAATAATTGAATTTGTTATACAAGGAAGAAGACACTTGCTAATAGGTTATAAAATCTACATTATTTCCCCTTACCATTTTACTAACAAATCTGTGAAAACGAGTTGGGTTTGTTCAAAAATGAGAAAATGAAAACAAGAAATTTCTTAGAATAAATCATCTATGATCTTGGCCTGTTATGAACAAATTGTTGTTGTGAACCAAGTGTCGTGAAAGGGTATAGAGAATTTTTTTTCTTTCTTGTATCTAATAAAAAATAATATCTCAAACTCTCATAAATGTTTAAATATCCTTTTATTCTAGCTATAGATTTCAAACTAAGAAATTTGATTAACATGTGAGAGCTTAAGAATGAAAATGAGGATAGAAGGTGCAAGAAACAATGTAACAATATGTTCTTCATTAAATTGAACCATTCACTTCTCCATGATGTAGTGAGATGTTAATACAAGCCTACACACAAGGAAACAACAAATCATTAAAAGAAAATCTTCTTTAAGTAATAAAACAAAGAATTAAACCCTTCAATCATATAGGATCAATAAATACCTTTAATTCCATTAGAAAGAATTAATTCAAAAGGTTCAAAATACAACCTGCCAATCTCATCACAACAGGATCAAAGAAGCATCATAAATCAAAGGTATAATGAATAAAACATGAAACTACAAGATCAACAAGATTATTGGTCATGGAAAACCTCCTCAAAGATAAATAATGAATAAATATCTTAAACCAATAACTCTCTCAAGGTAGATAAATAATATTCAGTCGGTTCACAGTAGTAGAAATTAGAGATTAAATTTGGTAGGGCCACAATAAACACACCTAAGACAAACCCTTAGCCAGGAAGAAATCTACTCTGAAGCCAATAACTACTCTGATATCAAATTTAAGTTTTAAACCTATTACATTAATTCAATGCACACACATATTCTTAACACAAAAAAGAAAACAATTACAATCATAGATATACATAGAGCTTTACTCTTGAAACCCAACTGGGAAAACCAACAACTTATTTTAGAGCCACACCTCTACTTCTATTCATGATCCAACTTCATTGTTTACAATACAATATTTAGGATCCCATAGGTTCCAAAAAACCACTAATACATTGACCGAGATTATATTACAACCTTAATTCCTTAACTATAATTAGAAAACCATGGGCTTAAATATCATGTGTCACTAAACCACCAAAGGAGAAAAACCACCCCCGCCAAAGGTGAAAGACCACCCGAAAAATTGGCAAATATAACATGATCGTGCAAAGATTATAACACATACCCAACAATGTCTAGGTTATTAACTATTATTTTCCCTATAAATAAAGGCTTAACTTCACTCCATCCATAACTCAACCATTCATAGTAACGTCATTTTGTTGAAATCACACAAACAATCTTGAGGACCTCTTCCTCTTGATAGTGCATTTCASTTGCAAGCAACTTTCTCATCAATGAAGGAGAGGATCTACACACATCAAGGAAGCCAATGAGCCATCCCAAGGAGGGGATTTTGGATCCCATATGTCCTTAGAAAAGTATCTTCACATGTGTATTGTTTGGACATTTCTATTGAATAATAGAAACATTCTTTCATTCTTTGTAAGTTTGTATTCATGTTGTGTCTTCTTTTCATTATTTTTCATTTACTTCATGAGTAATGTAAGCTAGGGAATGGTAGACATAGAGTAGACCTAAGGGAAAGTATGCATTATTTGTATTATTTGTACACCCTTGTTTCAAATTATACCAAACATCCTTCCTTTGTCACTTCCATCATCACCGAGCTCTCTTTGCAACTAATCACTTCTCTTCCTTGCTACTTTCATCTAATTCATCCACCACCAATATTGAATAGATGACCTCCTATGAATTTTTTTTTCCCTTGTACTTACCTTTGATTCCCCCCTCCCACCATTATACAAGCTTCCTACATTCTACAACCCACCAATGGGTCCCCAAATTGTCTATTTTATTTCCCATTCTACATCTACATTCAATACATTAATTCCCTTGATATGGAATGTTTATAGAAACATTCTTTTTTTGATGATCAATATGTTTTATGTTTATATAATTATATATGAATGACTTAATTCAACCTAAAATGTGACTCATATTATTGATCTTAGAGTGACTTATGGTTTATATTATTATTGCATATGTTGTATATAGAGACTAATGTGATTCCCAAAGGCTATGTATAATAAATCAAGTCACTAAGACAATATTGATCTCCCTCATTCGTGACTTTGGATAAACTTGATGGATGCTGGGAGTTTTTAATGGATCTTGCCCCTTCATCTTCTATAAAACATTAGAGTAATCCCACAAAATAGGCTACATAATTTTCGGAGATTTTGGGACAACCTCCATCAATCAAGGGATTTAATGAAAGGCTTAGATAAGAATTATTCTCAAGTATAAGAGGAATCATAGTTGATATGTTAGGTTATTATCTTCTTGAGGGTTGTCATTCATCTATATTTTCTACTCTCAATTTGAAAATTCGAATTTGGAAGTAATTCATATTTTTGGTTCAAGTTTCTTGTTGTAAATAATTCTTTTATCTTGAGGGAGTCACCCCATTGTTTGCTTCAAGGTTTGGTCCTGCTTTGAAGCTGCAGGGGAGGTTAAATCCCCTCTATATATAGATTAGATGGTTGTTATTGTATTTCATTCAAGAGTTATAATTTTACTTCTACATTTTCATTCCTTGACTTTTTGTACTTTAATTTGTAGCATTCCTTTTCTTTCATGTATTTTTTCACTACTTTTACTCTATGGTGTGCCATTTCTAGTTGTTTGTTTTTTGCACATTTACTTTATGCTCATTTAATTTAATTATATCCCATGCCCAATATCTCACTTTATCCCATGACTCTGAGGTGATTATTCCTTAACATCATTGTTTAACTACGATACCCTTATGACTATTCTCTTCTTCTTGTATAAAAAGTGGCAAACATTCTCCTCACCCCCTACTTTTGGTTCCCTTGACTTGGGTTAGATAGAGTGAAAATACATTAGCAATGGAGAGTAAGGAAACATAGATAAAGAGGATAATATTGGGAATATTTATTCCTTTTAGAATAGTTATTTCATTCCTTGAATTAACATGTTTCACTTCTAGTAGATAGTTGTACATTGTTGTTTGCACATATAGTGCACAATACCTCAAACGTTTGGATGAACCTATGGTTGACATTTAAAGCTATGTTGAGGAGTTCGACAATATTTTTTCAATTCCATTGGCCTATCACTTTTTGGTTCCATTTCCAAGGAGGTGCTAAAACTACATTGGGATGAACTTTGTTAGATTATAATTTGCACAGTTTTCTAGATAACGCTTGCAAAACACTTTTTGAAAACCAATTTAGGGAAAGAAACAAATAATCCAGAAGAAGTGGAAATCTCAAAAACACTACTATGGTAGAGAATATGAGTAAAAAATAACATATCATCAGCTAATGAAGGTAAAAATAAACACATCAATCACCTCCAGGTATGTCTCCTAACATCACTAATTTTTTTTGAAAACCAATAGGCACAAATTGCTAAAAACACAGTTAGGATCTAGTCATCTTTTTAGGGGATAAATAGAGAGATTATCAAAAACTATTTATATTGAATATAAAAATATTATTCTAATTTCAAATCCAATTAGAATCACTCCATTTTGACATCATATGAATAAGTCACACTTGAAATAGTGATTTCTTATCCCTAAATCCGTATTGTTCTAGTTTTGCATGCTAAATATTTCTTAGCGTATTTTACATATCAATTCAATGTATCTTTGAAAAATGTTTATAGTGGGAACATTTATATGAATATAATTTCATATCCCACTAAAATCACATCCATACAAATAAAATGAAAAATTTATACCAAAAAATGTAATTATTGCTCAAACTTGGAAAATGTAAACAACATTGACACATAGGTTGTTTCTTAGAAGATTTCACATACAAAATATATGCACTTTAAAAATACATTTCTACTATATATTTCCATATAAATCCACTTCCAAATGGATTTTGAATCACTTCAATTCAATATAGTATGAAAATTTTATCATTGAAATAGAACTTGGTAGTCTAGGCTAGCCACCACTCATCATGCCAAAATGAACACTAATTCATGACTTAGTTTCCAATTTGTTTCATATTCATTATTTGTGATCATTTTGATGTTTTATAGAATAATAAATTCATCACATGATCCAGGTGGATATCGGTGGCCACCCACATATTCCAACTAGCTCACATGCAATTTTCATTTTGGCAGTTATTTTCCTAGCTTTTTCGGGTCTTGAACTTTCAGGGTCGTTTTGAGTCCCTAAACAATGTTTTTTGGGGTTGTCATAGTCACACTATAGATAGAGTAAAATTCTGATGGCATAATGTGTATTCCCTAGA
Organism: Picea mariana; assembly: GCA_032191745.1. NCBI lineage: Eukaryota > Viridiplantae > Streptophyta > Pinopsida > Pinales > Pinaceae > Picea > Picea mariana. The sequence goes on along the minus strand of JASDQU010203021.1, from coordinate 13,451 downwards.
TATACCTTTCCAATGGGCTATCGTGCACCTAAAACGAAGATTGTATGCAAAAGTTACGATCCCAGGAAGTTGATGTACCAACTTAGCCTAACGGGGCCCACATGACCTTTGGCGCTTCATATCCCAGGGTTAGGTTTTTGGATGTCTATGGTTTTGGAATTCATGTTCAATGTAAAAAAGGCCTTTGGAGCCTCATTGTACTCATATCCTTGTGAATGAGCGCAACCGTCACATCTCTTCTAATATTGTTACAGGAAAATCCCCCTGTGGACAAGTGGATTTCCTCTTGAACCCTAAATCTCTAAGATCAAGAAATAAAGGTGCTAAATTTTGTCACTAACATCCTTTTAAACCTAGCTAAGTCAATCAAATAGAGAAAAGGAAGAAGATGTACCTTTTTTACAATGTTTGTCCTTGCCCAATCCAAGCTGAACCTTGATCCCTAAGCTATTCAACAAGTCCTGCAATCCAATAACACCAAAGACAAAACAACTTCCTATTATACCATGATTAATTCAAAACTACATCTATCTATCAAAGACAAGTTCATGTAGGCATACACAACCTTGAAAGAAACAGGCCAAGCACATGTATTAATGAGAACTCGATAGTAATACTTACAAACCTTTGAGGAAGTTGCAGTAACCTCTTCGAGCTCTCCTTGTCCAGCCCCTTTCTCAAATAATATAGAATAAAAATGACTATGCTTCACTGATTATCTCCCTTATGAGATAATAAGTTTGATTCCTTCAATGTCCTCGTTCCTTATGAGATCATAAGTTAGGTATCTCTCAATATCTCTCTCTATCCATTTCACCATGAGAAGGCCTCCTTATATGAGCTTGGAGAGACCCAACCACCTTAGAGATTCTTGGGATAGGTTGAGGATCCTTCTCCATCAGTTGTGGATCTTCCCTAAGATCTAGCCTTGACCTCAGATTCGAATCCAACCAACTCTAGAGATGAGGGGGACTTTTCCCTGATTTTCCTCAACAACCCAAGATTTCCTCAAACAACCTAGTGCTCCCTCAGAATGGGGCACATAGTGTTGCAACACTCCCCCAAAGGAGGGAAAGGAGCATTGACACTCTCTGGCAGTGGGTACTGGAGAGCTGCCCAAAATTTYCTTAAAAAATCCCAGTGCTCCCCCARAAGGGTGCACAATGTGCTGAAACACTCCCCCAAAGAAGGTCAAGGAGCGCTGGCACTCCCTAATAGTGTGTAGAGGAGTGCTAGCCTTCAAAATTCATTTTTAAGTGGGTTTTTTYATGGMAAAATCTTTGTACTCTTCATCAAATGATTTCTCCTTCTTAAACCARTCTTTGAAGGTTTCTTCAAGCGTTCCTTATGATGTCGTTCGAGACACGACATAAGCAAGATGATTGTATGATGTMTGTGACACCTGCGAMACTYGTAACAATGATAATAGGTCATCATTGAAGTGAGTAATTTTGATGTGTAACAGATTKCCCCCCAAAGTGAAAAGTTAGAAGATGGACATTGATAACTGGAGTAMTTTGTAGACTTTTTCGAGCAAGGGTATGGACGCAAAGAACCTGGTAGAAGCTACACACAACCATCAAACAAATATTATGGCATGTTTCAAACCCAAGGCAGACATACCTATGCTTGGGTAATAAATACTTGCAAGGTATGGCCGCCATAAAATACACTATGGATCCATAATTGTATTAACAAAAAGGTATAGCCACTGAAGATACAATGTGGATCTATACTTTCATGACATGAACTGATCATAGCCATGAAAAATACATAGTGGAGATACAAGACAACAAGACATAGCCATAGACCAATACAAAGTGGATCTATGTGACAATATGTGTGTCAATATTCAAGATAAACTCTGTTGCAACTTGGAAAAAGTATATATCAGAGTGATCACTCAACCCAGGGTCTTCTTATCGATATTGATGTAGTATGAATATAACCATGCGAATAGATGTCCTGATGTCGAACATGGAAGAAACCACGTGATTACCAGTCAATGATGTAAACCATTAACAAGTGCGAGAGAAATCACCATTGATGTCAATGATTCCCAAGGTACCCTAGTACATTCTAGTGAATGTGAATAGATGAGTTGAAGTCGAACATCTATGGAATCATCCGATCAGGGATCAATGATGTAAATCAACTGTCGGAAGCGAGGAGGCCTGCCATTGAGGCATGTAGGTCCCAAGGTACTAACTGATTTTCAAGTCTAATTCCTAGATAATGTGTTGAAGTCGACAAGAACAGACTCATCGCAGGAGGACCTTGATGTATCCCCCATCGACAACACGAAACTGAAACATAGATGTAAATTAGTAGATTAAATGAACATGCACTAACATGAGTATTGAAACATGATATTTGTGATGGCTGACTCTCGAGGCGGATACTTCCCTTGAACACCGAGGCACAACAACAGAAACATGACATGGAACAAAACATGATGATGCAGTGGATACTATGACTTTCGTCGGGTGACCCAAAGGAGTAAAGAAACTCAGAGGATTGGTTTAGTGTAGAGGTTTAATGGATTAAAATGTATGCAAATAACGAGTGTCATGTTCAAGGACGACTGTAAGAGTGACTAGTGATGTTTTCAAAAACTGCTTAGCTTCCTTCCTTCAAAATTCCCCCCCATCTAGATAGACGAGTAGCTCTTTTTAATTTAACGAGCTCGAGGAGGGTAACACATGCTCAATATAACTCATCTTCGGTAAGTCCCTCTTCCTTTGTTTAACAAACTGGAAGAAGTAAGGGTTTGGTCCCATATGGGCTCTTCAATGTATGATTTTTTAACGAGTCTAGAGAAGGTAAACTCGATGATTTTTCATGTTTAGAGAGTCTGAAAAGAACTTAAAGACGACTCCAGGGTTGTCCGTTTTCATAATTTTAGTCTTGCAAGACCGAAAAAGAGATAAAATACCACTCAAAAGACACCCTTTAAAACATTTTAATGAGTGTGAAAGGAAGAAAGATCACTCGACAATCTTTTCATGTTTATAGAGTCTAAAAAGACCCTAAAGGAGACTCCATGGGGTCCTTTTTTGTATAACCTTTACGAGTCTGAAAAAGTGATAAAAGTCTACTTGGTTACATTCTCATGTATTTATGAGAATGAGAAAGAACAAAGACTAAGCTCGGTATTGGTTTCATTTTTACACAAGCTTGAAACAAAATTAAACTCTGCCCCCAGGTTGAAAAGTTGGTTTCTTATCTCCATAATGATAATCAAACACTACAGACATGCCCCCCCAAGCTTCAATTCATTCATCGACTTCGAGGTTGTCACCAATTTCTGTACTAGATGGAGAAAAAGGATATAGGTGGATGAAAAGAAGGTTCAAATATGAGACCTAACAAAATAGTCAACTCGATATCTATGAGATCTAGTGAAAGAATCTACCTAATGGGAGATGTGACTGTTTCATTTTTTAATGAGATTTTCATAGGAAAAGAACTATGCTCAAGGCTCCGGGTTCAATTCCCAGATTTTTGTTTCATTTTTTAACAAGCTTGTTATAAAGAGGAAAACTATGCTCGTAGCCTCTGTTTCATTTTTTAATGAGCTTGCCACACAGAAGAGAAACTATTCTCATAGCCTCTGTTTCATTTTTTAACGATATTTTCACAGAGAAGAGAAACTATGCTTGTATCTTCTGTTTCATTTTTTAACGAGCTTGCCACAAAGAAGAGAAACTATGCTCGTCGCCTCTATTTCATTTTTTAATGATCTTATCACAGAGAATATAAAGTACGCTCCCGGACTCTTCTTGATCATGGCTTCCAAGAGGTTAACACTCTCGAAGAACACCATGTCAAGGGACAAAAATCGATCATGGCTTCCAAGAGATCTTCAATGGATGGAAGAAGAATTGTTCGGAAGGAACACATGTCGAGGGTCTCGTCAGGGGTAAGGAGATCAAGCTCCAATATCCCTACCAAAGAGATCACCATGTCAAATACCGGATAAAAATCATTGAAAGTTGAATTCATGGGAGACAACGCCACATAATTGACCTGTGGCAGGGGTGATATCGACTACATATAAGAACTGTGTAGGGAGGTCATTGGGTTGATGGTCATGTCAGGGCCAATAAACAAAAATTGATCAATAGTCTCCATTCTTCCATCGTGCGGGAAAGATATCACATGAAAAAGAGTGGACACAATAGCTTTCATGGCATAGACATAATCTCTCCCAAGGAGTAAATTGAAATACAAGGGGTCCTTGACTACCATAACATCAATAAAGACAGTTTTCCCTCCGAAAGTTATGGGAAACTAGGGAAGGATCCCTAAAGGGTGATTGGTTTTTCTGTTAAAAGAAAACAGAGTCTAGGGGACCAACACAAGATGAGGATAAACCAAATATTTCCAAGAAATAGAGGGAAAAATACTGACGGATGAACCTTCATTTATCAGTGCATGAGGAATGTCCCGACCACAAACCTGTACTATAATCTTGAAAGGAATGTGAGAGGGAAGATGAGGTCCAGTTAGCACACCCCAATAAAAAATGATGGCCTGATTACTTGGAGGGAGTTTCACGGGAGAAGGAGGAATGCCCCCCATCATGGTAGATTCTGTATCAACGATAAAAACGTGTGCAAAATCGAGTTTACTCTCTAGCGGGAGAGTAGGATCGATTAATAACGACATCAAATTGACCACTTGGGTTTCCTTCTCCAAGGGGAGAATGGGGTCAAAAGGTGGAAATGAATCGACCGCTTGGGTTGCACTCTCTAATGGGAGAGCGAGATTGACCGAAGATGGGATCGGATCAACCACTTTGTCAATAGGTTCAGCTAAGGACTTGACCAGATTGACGACATGATCAACCAGACTAACCGATGAAGGGACCAAAAAAACCACTTTCGCACTCGTCATAGGAGGAATGGGATTGACCATGTTAGCACTCTTCAAATGAAGGGTGGGACTAACCAATGACAGGACTAGATCAGTCACTTGGGTTTCACTTTTTAGATGAAAAGTGGGGCTGGTCGATGACAGAACTAAATCAACCACTTTGGTTAGTGGTTCAACCAAGGATGAAACTAGATTGACCACTTGATCAACCAGACTGATCAGGGATGGAACCGGATTGAACATTCCATCAACTAACGATGGGTTGGGGGAAATATTACAATAACCAGTTGGAAGTTGAAGCTTTTCCAAAAGAGAAGAAGCCTCGTCCATATGAGGAAAAAGGTGAGAGTAATGATCACCTTCACATAACATACAAGGAAACTTGACAATTGTCTTCTTCTTACCAACCTTAACATCACTAGTTGACGGGGTGTCACCAACATACCCAGCAGGGGCCGATGACATAGAATACCACATTTCTAAGACCTTGGGAAGACCAGGGAAATCCCTTAGAAAGTGGTCACCCTTACAAAGACTGCAAGGGAATTTGGGTTTTAGATTATTCATTTTAATCTTGTTGACCTCATCAACACTCCCAGTATGATTGATAGTAGCTGATTACATGGATCCAACATCTGATATGGTTGGAGACTTGGTCCTTTTTGGGTTCTTCTTCTTCTTGTCTTTTCATTTCTTCTTCTTCTTATCAACCTGGATACTTGCTTTAGAGATTTCACTAGGAGAAGAAGGAGAAAGGGAAGGAGACTTAATGGGTGAAGAAGGCAAAAAGCCAACATGAGGTTGATGTATGGGTGATGTACTTACATATGAAGCATTAGGTGCAGCTGAAGCACTAGGAAGATTCGAGATCACCAGAGTGGGGAACAACCAAACCGGTAATTGGATGGTGAGTACTGGAAGACTCAGTGTGGCAATGTATGGAGGACCAATGTTTCCAAAAGAAGGAAAAGTGAAAGCTTTTCTGGGACAAGGGGTTCCTCCATTGGTACTCTTGAGAGTTGATTCCATTAACACTAACTCGACCTAAGGTCCACTAAGTAAAACAAACAACACACGCTATGAATATAAGAAGCAAACAATCAAACAAAACTTCACACAATGAAACCACTAGTTGGTGATGAAATCCAATGCTGCGAGATCAATATAGGAAGGGGCGAAGATAGAGCGGGTGGATCAGTTATGTTAGAAACCTTTTTAATGGAATTACGCCTTGGTGCAAGCTTCCACGTAGTAATTGTGGATTTACCCTCCAAGGATCCAAAGTGAGTTTGACCAATGTTTGTTCCAGGTATAGTGAGACTTCCCTTCACCCTCACCTTCTGCAAGAACCTCAAGATTATAGCTACTAAGGTCACTAACTCGCAGTCATCCCCTGGGAAGGTACAATCGAAAGTCCAGCTCGAACGTATGGGTAGGATAACGAGTCTGAAATCCTTCGAGAGAACTGAGGACAAGTGGACCAGTAGAACTCCAAAGGACCCTGAACCTTGTTCATTAAGCCACCACCATTCTAGCAAGCTTGTTTCAGTATGAATTTTATAGTTTCATCATATTTATTTATTAAAAAGAGGCCAAGTTTTACGATATCTCTGTTGTTTTTCATTATATATATGTTAATAATATATTTTTGTATTCATTTCATTTTTCTCATAAAATCTAGATCAATGGTATCATAGCAGTTTGCTCCTTGTCATTCTTAGTGCTTGTCCCCGATGAGGTCAGGGTACAAAGTGTTGGGTCTCGAGCTTATTTCTCTTGAGGACAAGAGCTCTTGCAAACCCAAAGGACCTTCCATGGTGGGAGAAAATAAGGATGACATGACATGATATCCTTTCAAACTATTGCTCGAGGAATCCCTCACACAATAAAGAAATGAGATTATGGATAGTTTTGTGCAAATCCTTCGACGAATACCAATAGGCAATGCGTCTTCCTCGAGCGGAGGAACCAACCCTTTAAGGTACAGATCAAATTTGATATTCCTATATTTGAAGGTCAAATAGACACAAATGTTGTAGAAAAATGGTTAAATCTACTATAAGGGTATTTCTCTGTCCATAACGTTTCCAATAGAGAAATAATTACATTTATGCTACTCAAATTCATCCCCCATGTCAAAGATTGGTGGGATAATTTCTGTGGCAAAAAGGAAATAGAGGAACCCTCATTATTTATAGTCGCACTCACATGTTCATCCTTTAAGGATTATATTAAGGAACAATACTACCTTGTTGTAAGTTATGATGACTTGTATACAAGATGGACCACATTGTGACAGGAAAGGGACCACATAGTGCCAGAGTTCACAAATATCTTCCATACCTTACACACCAAGATGTGTATCAAATATTCTAAGTGACATATGGTTCTCAAGTACCACAGTGTTCTACATAGATACATCTAGACATAAATGGAGTTGGTACGAGGAAAATCTCTCTATGGCTAGGGGTAAACCACAACAAATGAAAATGACTTCAGAAATCAAATCTATTCTCAAGTATTATATATAAACAAATATGCTAGAAAGACAATTTAAAATTCCTTAAAATTCCTACCTCGTCTAGACGTTCGATGAAGTCCACCATTGAGCACTTGACCCAAAGAAATATACCTACAACTAGTCCTCAACAACCAAGCAAAGAAAGCATATGGTGATAATATATGATGTTATCACATTCAATATAATAATCCATTAATATACATAACAAATACGCCCATGGAATAATAATTCAAATATTTTCAAGATATCAATTGGATGGGAGAAGAGTATTTCTATTAATATATGATCAGCAAAAGTGAAAAACTTACAGACTTCTGTGTCGGCATGGTTCATAATTGAGAAACTAAGTTCCTTCTCGCTGGGCTTCCACCACTTCCATCCTCCACCAAAGGAAAGCTCATAGAAGAGGGAAAATGAAGTTCTCAATCAATAAGGGAAGAGCTTGGGGGTTGAACACTATGTTTAGACTTAAAGGACAAAGGGATGTAAACTCAATATGAAGTGAATAATTTCTCCAGAGTAACTTTTCTCTCAAAGTTGAATTCTTTCTCCTCTTTTCCATAGCTCAGAATTGGCCCATTTATAGCCTTCAAATGGAACTGAAGGGCTGAGTCAGAATGTTTCCAGCATATGGAAGGCCAAGGATCATAGATCTCTTGTCGTGACATGGAAACCCGACACCATTTTTCATTTTGGGGCATAAATCCCAATGTACACAGGTTGTAGTGGTGCAAACTACGTATACACATGCTATATAGTAGGAAAGGTGTGTACATGTGGGAAAAAATGTATTTTTAGCTCTGAGATTTGCAAAAAGGGATGAAAAGTCTACATAGGGAAATGGGAAAAGGCCCTATGTGCAAGATTGCATAGGGAAATGGAAAAACGCCCTTTGTGCAAGATTGCATAGGGTGAGGCAAATATTTCTATAACAGACGCCCCCTAATGTGTGAGATCATAGGAGTATCTGTGATGGCTAGAATACATTATAAAAAAACATAAGTGGAGTGATGGGGAACCAACTAGAAGAACTAGTTTCTCATTACATTATGCACTGACTTTGCATACATGGATGCCAATTTGAATTACACTATAGATCCATGTGAAAAGATACCAAAAAACTATCCATGGCCATGAATAGGAAAATACAAATGTGGTTACATGCCATATTTTGTCATAGTCATGAACAAGGCCCAGTAGAACAAGTCTCTAAATCAATATGAAGATATCTGTATACCATGGAATACAATCTGATCTACCATGATCAATGAAGTGATATAGGTATTGGTCCAATGAAAGGGAAGCAACATCTCAGGAAAGATGCAACCACATACTGATGTCTTGAAGTCTTCTACACAATCCACCAAAGGTGCAAGTCTACATAATGTGAATAAAAGAGTTGAAGTCCAACACAATGAGACATCGTTTGATTATCGGTCATTGAGGTATATTGTTAAAAAACATGAGACAACCTACCAATAATGAAAGTAGGTATCACGGCACCAAGTACATTCTTACAAGTGTGAATAAAGGAGTTAGGGTCGAACACTTGAAGAATCCATCGATCAGGAGACATTGATGCATTCCCAACTGTCGATGGAGAGAGAACCTACCACTAATGAATGAAAACCTCAAGGTACTCGTAGGACTCCATGTAACGATCTTAGCTTCCTAAGGCCATGCTAAACCCAAAATTATGATGACAAATGGACTCAATAACTTTGTTCTATGTTCAAAGGTGACACAACTGCTGCTAATATAAGATAATACTCCCTTCTCACCCATCGTTTTTTGTTTTTTCATAGTCAAATTAATGCTATGTGACAAAAGAGGAAACAAGTGTCACAAGTAAGAAAAACTAGTTCCAATAGTGGAACATACCTATGCTCAATGAAAGGAGATGCACGAGGGAGATAGACACTCGGGGGAATGTTCTCTCCTAGGTATAGGGTGTCAAATTGTGAAGGATATAAATGAGGCTCTGCTTGGTTGAGGATGCAAAACTGCTGAAGAAAATGGTTCATAACGCAAAGCGAGAATTGGCTATAGGCTCAATACTATAAGCAAGGGCATGAGATGCAATCACAACTTAATGCTAAAACATGTCATTTTTCATGATCTTAGTCTACTTGGTGTAAAAATTTTTGGGTATGTGTTATATTCTTTGCATGTGTGTGTGTTGGCACATCAGATACGACAACTCTGTGTGTGGGTGGTTGTTTTGCTATTTTTTAGTGGATTTTGCTATTTTTAGTGGATTTGTAAATTAATCCTGGATTAAGGGATTAGGGTTTTGGTATCTACGGAATACCTAAAAACATTGTATATATTGTATGGTGAATGGTGAAATTCGATAATAATGAATATAAGAAAGGTTTTCCTGGTAGAGGATTTCCAGTATAACATCTCTGTGTACTCTGTGTATGAGCCATTTATTAATTTATGTTTTTCTTAAGAATCTATATGCATTGCTTTACTTCACAGGTTTAAAACTTACATGTGGTATCAGAGCTCATTTTTGGCTTCAGAGGGACGCCTTTATTGTTGAGGGTTTGGCTCAATCTTAATAGATCAAGTTTATCTTGGGTCTGTGATAAACATGGGTTCAGTGGGATCTTTTGTAGTGGAGATTCGAGTAAAGAAAGAGGATAATCGAGATAGAGAAGTTCAACGATAAAAACTTTGAGCTATGGAAGCTCAATATGGAGGACCTTCTTGTAGACAAAGAACAATGGATCATTGTGGATCCTTGTACACTGTCTACTAGCACACATGCTACTGGTACACAACCTACTAGTACACAAACTACTAGTACACCAACTATTGGTATGTCGAAGGAAGATTGGGACAAGTTGGACAGAAGAGAAAGGAATACTATTTGACTCTGCCTGGAAGATTCAGTGTTGTTGAATGTCTCAGGAGAATCTACAGCCAAGGAACTATGGGATACGTTAGGGAATTTGTATCAATGAAAGTCCCTCGTAAACAAGTTGTTTCTTCTAAAGAAGCTGTATCATCTTAGGATGGAAGATGGAGATTCTGTGACAGAACATCTAAATGCATTTAATACTCTGGCAAGTCAACTTGGATCTGTTAAAATTACAATTGCAGAAGAAGATAAGTGTATTACATTGTTATGTTCTTTGCCAGACTCTTGGGATAATCTGGTTGTAGCAATAGCTAGTACCACTCAATCTACATTGAAGTATGAGGATGTAGCTGCATCCTTGTTATCTGAAGAGAGGCGAAAAAGCATGGATGGTCATAGCATAAATGCTTTATTTGTAAGAGGGCATACCCAATATAGGAACCCTAGTAAGACTTCGAGATGGAGATCTAAATCTATAGGTAGATCTAAGTCTCCAGGAAAATCTTTGAGGAAATGCTCGAAGTGTGGTAAAATAGGGCATTATAAGAAAGATTGCAAGTCTAAGAAGGTTGAAAAACCAAAGGGGTCTGATAGTACCTCTTCCACAGAGGCGAAAACCTCCACTGAAGAAGGAGGTGATGTTTACCTAGCATATACAAGTACACATGCAGACCATGATGTATGGTTGATCGACTCAAGTGTGTCATACCATATGATTCCTCACAGGGAGTGGTTCTCTGAATATGAAAAATATGATGGTGGTGATGTATTCCTAGGATATGACTCGACAACAAAAATCTTGGGATGTGAAAAGGTTAAGTTGCTGCTAAACGATGGAAGGATTAGAACTCTCCCTGGGGTTCTACACATTCAAAAACTAGTTGGGAGCCTAATATCTGTAAGCAAGTTGGGTGATGCAGGAGTGAAAACTGTATTTTAAAGGAACACTTGCAAGATGGTGTTAGCACTCTGTAATTTGCCCAAGGCTGTGAGGCAGTCACAGAGGCAACATCAAAACCACTTCAAGTCTTGGATCTAGCCCTCCAAGACTCAGAGAGGGATCTCTCTGCCTGATATAGCTTTGTTTGAAGAGGTATTAGTCTAGTTATGAAGAACATAGGTTGGGGTTTTTAAATGATTTATTTGGAACAGCAAGGAAGTCCATTGGGCAAATGGGTTCTGTGCTTTAAACAAGGAGATTCACTCTCAGCTTTGGACAAAGTTCTTTCACAGGGCAAGGTAGCAGCAATATTGGATCGAATCAAGTTATGATGGCGTCGGTTTAAGGAAGAAGTAGGGGAGGTAAAAACCAGGAACAGGAGCAGCTAAGAATTCCTGAACTAAGCCTTTAGAAGATAAACATAAAGATTACCACTAGCCGAGAGGCAGAGTATCTGATAATAAATTATGCCTCTATTAATCTCCTTCTGGTAATAAGAACTGAAAACAAATTGATAAAGAAGACAGGAAAACATTTTAACAGAGAGAAGCTCCACCAATATCACTACACAAGAATCCTGTAAAAGAAAACATGTTCATTGCTCATCGATCATCTCAAAATTACAGAGAAGAAAAGGGTCTTCTGGTCATACATAACCCACAGTCCCGTGCTCCAGGAGCCTCATAAGTCGAACCCTTTTACATTAAAATCATCTGTATAAATAGGATAGGCCATCCCAGTTAGTTTTGGAAGTTGGTGTAACCTCCTCGGCCAAAAATAGCCACCACTCCCACAAAATTTGGAGTTTTCTACCATGAAAGACGGACCGTTTTTCTGTGAAAAAGGGGTCCGATCAGATGTGATTTTATCTTCAATGATGAAACCTGGGAAAAAAATGAAAGATTTTATTGTATATGGGCATGTTTTGGACAAAAAACTTTTTCGGTTTCGCCAAATTCATCCCCAGCTGGCCGTGACAGCTCCTGCAAAATCGGGACTGAAACGGAAAATTGAAAATCTGAAAAAATAGGCCTCAAAGATGCCTTCGATTCTCTCTCCTAGTAGCTCCATTGAAAAACCTGAGAGAGGTTTTTGTTCCTCATCCCGTGATGAGAAAAAGCCTCTCTCATATTTTTAAAATCCATCTCTGTTTTCTCAGAATCTCCTCCGGAAGAAGACATGGTAACACAGACAAATTTTGGCAAAAATTGGGGAAAGT
>JASDQU010203020.1:0-16922 GCA_032191745.1 Picea mariana | reverse complement strand
CCCAACATGACAAGTGTCAAGTTGGGAACATATATACACAAATTTAGGAATTTATTTTATTTTCCCCATTCATTCACTCATTATGACATTATTCTCTCCTACCATCAGTATGCTACTACAACCATCATCGTACACGTACCTGGAAGTATTTGGAGCTTGTTTCAGCCAATAATATGGGGAAAATTTGAGCTAAAGAGGTGGGTTTTCATGCTCATGGACTATTGAATAAGTAGGTTGTCAGGATCGTGATTATTATCTCTAGGTGGGGGAATTACTAGGAATGGATTCTCAAGGTGCCAAGCTACAACTATAGGGCTTTAAGAGTTCATGTCCGACCTACTACTGAAGACCTATAAGGGAAGTGGGGTAGTCAAAGGACTATTGAGCAGAGAATGGGCACACTTCCTTGGGTGGGACAAGAATGTAGGGAATGAGGTATTGGAGGCTATATACTAGAGTTGGCACCTGAGTCTGATCATTTATGTTGTTTGAGAGATCTTATCCTCGTTTATGATTCCTTTACCCAGGTGGAGTTTTATCCACAAATTGGGGGTGGCCTAATTGTAATTTTCTGAGTAGAAGAGTCTATGTGTGGGAGAAAACTTTCAGGTCTACACGGAGTTGGTGGCTTATTTATACAAGATAAGTGTATATTATGTGTTTGTTTAATTACTGTGTGTATATTTATCTCTTTTATGTTAAGAATATTTGTTGTTTTAATTATACTTAAGTATATATGTTGTTTGAATTGCATAGAACTGTATAATTTTGTGCATATGTAGATTTTTCTGTAAATTCAATGATATCAAAGTTGGAGATTTTAGGTAGCATAGCCTAACTCGGAGCTAGGGATGCTACAATGTGGTATCAGAGTTTGGATTTTTTTATGTGGCATAACCCAACTCAGGACTAGGGGTGCTACAATGTGGTATTAGAGCTCCAATTTCGACATTGATTCCAGATGGGACGAGTCAGTAGAGTGATGAAGAAAAAAAATCGATATTTAATTTGCAGAGAATGTCTACATGTATGCTAAAAGTATTCTTGTGAAACTAGGAGAATTTCACAAGGAATTTGGAAGGTTCAAGCCTAGGAATGAGAATTAATCACTTTTCAATATTTAATTGGGAGAATTTGGACTTATTGATGGCTTAACTTGGAAATTACAGAGCAACGCTGGTGCCCGTGATAAAATTGGGTGAAGTTGGGGAAAAAACCCCAATTTCTATACTAAAACTAAGGGGAATTCAACATGGAGGAGTCAAATTTTAAGAGTGAGGGACAAATTTATATGTACAGGGTTGAAATTGTTTATATAAATCTTAAATACATAGTATTAATGGAGGCTCAACAAAATAATTGTGAGTTTGGGCATATTTGGCAATTTGAGAAAATTAGGAATTTTGGGAAAGTTGAAAATTTTTGGATATTTTTTTCTACGATAACATCAGCATGACATGGGAGCCACGTGTTAGATGATGTGGAAGAGTGATGATATCTATTTCCAAGGTCAAAGTTACATGGTGGCACAATGACAGAGGTGGTAGCTGACTTGGCACCTTCCTACCCGACAAAACCCATAGCTTGGATCTGCAGAACCAAATTGCAGTGGGTGTTCTAATGTGGTTAATTCAACCATATAGAGGCAGGCTGTAAAGCACCAATGCACGACATTTCACCCAAGTCTTAACCAATTTTATTTTTCATATCTACTCTTCCCTCTATTAAAGATCAGTAGGTTGGGGGTCCATAATACGACAATGACTGACGCCCCACGATCCTCCATCGTTAGATTATATGGAACAAAAATTCATGCAGACATGGAGAATGGGTGTGAGATAGGGACCTTCCATCCCCACAAACTAATACAAAGGAGCCACGTAGGTGACCAAGGATGGTGGGGACCAAAGAATTAAAATAGTATGACAGTGGCTATAGGCAAGGAATAAATGTGAAGGAAGAGGGAGGTAAGAGTTCAATGAGGCATGGACAAGGAGGCCAGGAGCTGACATCACACCACCTTGAGGTGCCAACTAGACTCAGGATAACATGTCAACATCCCAATCAACATACGTCAGCCACATATTATAGAAAATTAATGAAATTACTAGAAAGTTACATCGGTTTCCAAGTGCTTGACTTTAAAACCATTTTTGGAGGCCTAAATGATATTTTTGAGAAGTCCAATTCATACAAAAAGATATTTAATTGTAGGAATTAAATATTTTTAATCTAAAATAATAAATCTTGGAAATATATTTCGAATGATGTAAATCATTTTTCAAATGGATCTAGTATGAGAGAGTTGTAGGCCAAACAATGGAGGTTAAATCTTGGGTATCAGTTCACTCCGAGAGTCATAGCTTCTTGCTCTTGAATTGTGTTGGGGAACATTATTAGTCTATGGAAATATATTGAGTAATAGAATACAACCATGGAGTCTAAACAGAGATCTATGCATCGAAAAATGCAGAAGGGGGCATAGAAGGTACGTGTAGCATTCATGACTAAAAATATTATTTGGCCTGAGACTTTAGCAGGATGTATCTAACAACATAGAGCTTATATGAGGGTGAAAATGATCCAAAATGAATAGAATATAATAATGAAGTAATCCAATTGATTTCTTATCAAATTTCCAAAGGAGCAGGTTCAAGAGTGCATAAACATAGTTAAAAATTGCACCTGATTGAGAGATTTTTTCTGTAAATTCAAATGACTGTAACTTGCTACTCAAGACACATAATTGAGCAAGGGAGTAGTCATTGGAAAGGTATTGTAAATAGGAGTCCAATTATTTACCCATAAATGTGAATTGAATTCTATAATTTACAGGAGATCAGAAATACTATTTGTGGGTATTTAAAGGGAAGAATGATGCATAAATTAATAGCTTGTTAAATTTTTTTAGTCTAACAAATCCTATTTCCTGCACATTTTGTAGAGTTAATAACAAATATATCAAAAAAAGATAAAAACAAATATCAGAAGCATGGAAGATGCACATAGAACCTACAACCATGAAGATGAGGTCAGAGGGTTGTATGTTAGAATGGATAATGAAATCACATAATCCAATGGCCATATAGAAGGAAACAAGCAGAGCATGAACTTGGTAGAGACCATAAAGAGTCTACAAAAATATGTACAAATATATAAAGTTGATAATTATAGTCTTATGCAATCCAAAGAGTAGCAATATGGCTTCAATATCAAGTTGATGCTGGGATTGGACTAAATATAGAAAAAAATTGATAGGGAGATAGAGTCAAACAAGTCAACGAGTCACATGTCTCATCATAAAGAAAGAGAAACAAAGCATGTTGATAGACATCATCACCACTCACCAAGGCATTCGGTTAAGAGATATCACAGTAGTTCAATTCCATCTCCTATCAGAAAACATAAGAGAAGGTTTGGAGTGAATGAACTATAGGGAAAAGTGAATAAGATTAATCATCCTACCTTTGATAGTGAGCAAAAGAAAGATGAATATGCATAAACATGATTGTTGGGAATGAGGAAGTACTTCCAATTACATAATTACTCTTCACATGCAGACGGGAGAATTCGCATCTACCAACTCAAAGGAAAACCATCAGTGTGGTGGCACCATTTTGTGCAAGTGAAACACATTGATGAGTACAAGGTTATTTGGATGGAATTCGAAAGGTATTTTCAAAAGAAATACTTAACCAAACGTTAATATGAATAAAAAATGAAGGATTTATTTGAAATAAAGCTTGGGAGTATGACCATAGATGAGTATGCAAGGAGATTCTTATAGATGTTGAAATATGTTTCTTTTATCAAGGAAAAACATGTTAAGATTTAGAGGTACCTAAGTGGGTTGCCATCATTTATCAATGATAAGATACAATATGATGATCCAAAGACACTAAAGGAAACCATAAGGAGAGATAAATGCCTCTATGATTATCATAGAGGAACACCAAATTTCCAAAGATCTCAAGAAAAGAAGAAGAAAGGTAAGATAGAGAAGAGGAAGAAGGGGACCAAGCCACCATTCTTTATAAATACTTCTCAAGGATAGTGTTGGTCCAAAAAAAAAACCTTCTTTTTCTTTAATCAAAATCTAGGGTCCCTCGAAATTTTACTTGGATTCTTTATTTGTTTCCCTTTCACTTGATTGGATTGGTATTGGTTTGCTTTGTTTTGAGGTTGGTTTCAGTTTATATTATTTCCTTTTGTTTGTTTTGAATTTCATGAAATTTAAATACCATTTCATTTTTCTTTCTACATAGTTTTGATGTTGATGGACGAGCTTCATAATTTGGTAGCTTTTATTGCGACACATATTTTCTATGACATTTGTTCACATATGATCAAATTTGAATGAGGGAGAGACAAACATAGAAATCTTAATTTAAATGAAAACCTTAATTTTTATCAATTGTTTACTTTCGTTTAAATTATGATTATGTTTTCATATTTTTCTCATTAGCAATCATTTTCACAAAATCATTTGGTGGGTTTAATTAATTAAATTCTTTTGTCATTTTGCGTCTCATTTGAAAAGAAAAAGAATTATCTATCATTTGTTTGATTTTGTGGAAACCCAAAATTAACATTTTTTCTCCTCTCCATCAACTTGAAGCTTCTAGATTTTAAAGATCATATTTGAAAGGAAAATATAACCAAGATATGTTTAGTTTAAATTCATTTTAATTTTATTGTTCTAGATCTTGTTTTACTCACAATTTTTAGGTTATTAATTTGGTTTCTTTTTGTTTCACAGGTTTCTATTATGAGTTATTTGGTATGGATTTGATCATGTCTTGATTTTATTATCTAAATATGTTCAATATATTTGATCCAAAAATAATATTGGATTGTTGCAAATAATTTATGAGCAACAACAAATAAGATTTGGAAATGACTTCAAGAATAGACAGACAATTTTGTGGAACTGTTTGCAGCCAAACCGTTAGGAATCTGAAGAAATGGTTGAAAAACCATCTCCAAAATGGACCCATTTAGATTAATTGCCCGTTTTTTCCCAAACAAATGTATGATTTGAGAGATATTGTTATCTCTTTACAAGGAAAATTTCAGGTGGTGGCGGAAATTATTAGTGACACCCAGACTGTTCATTTATTGCATAAATATATGATAAAGTTCAGATCCCTGAGATCCAAGAAATTCAGAGGAGGATCTTGATCCTTTATTTTTTGTATATTATTTATTTCGTAACTTTTTCTTTTCAAATGGAGTAACAAATGGTTTGAATTTTGGGAGAATGGATGAGTATTTTCGAAGAAGAATATGAAATTCCAGATTGCTTACTGACTTTTGCCATGTGAGTAAAATGGTTTTATTTTCATTATAATATCTTCAGATTCTTTGAGTAATTGATTATGCATTTATTTCAATTATCTTCAGTCTATTTTATCAATACATGGTTAATTTCTATCATTTATGTATTAATTTTTTCAATCTTTAAGAGTCTATTATCAAAAAAATTCTTCATGAACCATATGATGAACATATTTTGTTGAAACTATATGAGAAAGTAGTTTACTCTTTGGCTTTCATCCTGTGTAGACTGTGCAACTTTTTATCATTGTCTTCTTATGTAATTTTTTGATGTGAAATGTTATATGTGATGAATTAGCTTTAGTCAGTTCTAAACATAATATTTTATATCATGCTTTTCTTTATGATGTTCATCATTTTTTGGTTTAGTTTATATATGTGACTGATCATCTATTCAAGTATTTTGAGTTTACATATGATGTTAGATAGTTGGTAACACCATTATTGAGAATTGGAATTTCTTTCATTTTTAGTTATTGGACATTTCAAGGTTGCATGATATATAATTATTTATCTTTCTGTCGTCATAAACTAGCTCCTGAATATGAAACACTTCCTTGAATTTCTTCAGGAAGTATTATGCTTTCTTATGTCATAGGTTCTCACTTGACATAGGACAAGGGGAGTTCATACAAATGTAGAGAGACGAATTTAGTTTATTACTGCTGATCAACTAGAGGTTAGTTAGTGTATTATTTATTTAATTTGTTAATTTTTGAATGAAGAGTGATTGCATCATTTAAACTTTACTATGCTTTGTCTATTTTGGTTATATCATTTACAATTTTGTTCAGTCATTTTTCATTTAGAGTACCGGAGTAATTTTTTTTTTGTTTTTAATCTTTTTTAGATCAATTATCTTAAACAATTATTTTCACAAGGCTTTGCTCAAACCTTCTAAACTGTATATAACCATTGTATATAAACATTGTTATTTAAGCATTTGTAATTAAAGTGTTGACTGTTAGAGTAGTATCTTTAGTTAGTTCACATATTTTAAATTTTAGGATCTTAGTTGGCTAATGGAGCCATAAAACCCATCAGGGTAGATTATACCAAACAACTTGGGTTAAGTAGACAACCTCGGACCAGATCTTCCCTTCCTGTTGACGGTGTGTCATAAATGCCCATCAACAAATGGAGCTAGAAGGAGGGTGGAGTTAATTTTAATGATTAAATGTTTTACCCCTCATCCTGTCATACTTCCAGATTTATAAATTATTCTTTTGTGTCATCTTGAAATGCACTAGAAGGCATGCTAGACTGACAAGATGGCCTTGCATGAGTCTTTTTTTGAATGCATTTAATTTCCTATGGCTCCCCAAATCATTGTGTTGGAACATTATTTCCACTTCTCATTACCTGATATTTCCAACAATACAGTCTCTCGCTTGTACAAAATCACCTTTGATGGTGGGGAGAATGTATCTGTGAAAGACTGTCTTAACAAGTTTTTGTTTAACTGCATCAAGCATGATATTTCTAATTTAAACGTTTTATGCGGATTTTTCACTTTTACTTTCAGGGGTCGGATTAAAAATTGGTTTTAGTCTTTTCCAGCATATCATATTATTGATTGGTTTCAATTTGTAGAGGAAGTTTTAGATTCTTTTGAAATATATGATTACAATTGAGTATGTGAAGAATTTTAGGCTCTACTAATAAATGATGATTCATCTCCAGAAGGATTTTCAACAAGAATCCATCATGTTCTCTATACATTTAATCTTGATGAAATGTCATTTGTACTAAATCTCCTCTCTAATTCTTGTGCCCCTTTCGAGCAGTCATATTCAATTGTGAATGATGAATCAATTACAAATGCTGACACCCAATTGCAAGATGATTTTTTTTTGCAAATGAGAGGAGTCCATTAGAAAACATTGAACAAGCAAGGTAGGTAGAATCTATTGAAAATTTTCTCATTGACAATGAAATCATTTTTTCCTCTGAACCCTTTCATCTTCAATCCTCAACTATCGTGGAAGGAGATTTTATTGTGGGTCTAGGTATATGTCCATATTTTTATAACTCTTTCTCTAATCAATACTTAGATTCAATTATTGAAGAAAAATTAGATGATGAAAATGATCTTAAGCATTCTAACATTCCAATGAAACAGATTTGAGATGTAGATCTACAATTGGAAGAAGAAACCTTAAACCCTCATCCACAAATCATACCTTATCCACATGAAATATTAGATGGTTTTCATGAAAGTTTTGAATTGTCTATCATACAGAAGGCAAATTTAGATGATTTTATTTTGTTGAAGGATTTATCACCAAAAGAGAGTGAAAGTATTAAGGCAAGTGAAGATTAATGTCTTGAGAATACCATTGTTAATTATCATAGCTCAAGAGAATGTTTTCATGTGCTCATTTCTAATTCATTTTACTCTTTATATCCCGGTCTCTTCTTAGATTATGGTGTGCATGGTATTTTACCCACGGTATCGTACTCTTTTACATCACAATTTAATCTTTTCAATATGTCAAGATTTGGTGAAATTAATTTCAAACATAACATTTATGAAGTCAAATTTGACGCTCTTTCACTTTCATCACTCGCATGGAAAAAAGATATATGTTGCAAGATGATTCTACACAATTTATTTTTGAAAAATACAATGCATTTATTATGGAGATCAAAGACTCCATACTTCATATTCATTGATTGATTAGATTAAACTCTCATGATTCTACTACACATGTGGAACCAATTCATCTCATGAAAAGGAATTCTCAAACGAAMAATTTGATTTATATAATGAATCTTCGTATGATGGTTTTATGAATTRTAGATATGACTCATCAAAGTGATAATTWTGATTCTCAGTTTCATGATAGGATTGAAGATTGGCTTCATAATCCATATCTAAAAAATCTTCAGAGTAATGGTAAAGTCATGCTTACTTTGTTTCTTATTGAAAATCTAGGGGGGTAAGCATGACGTGTTTTTTTCATATCCTCCATGTGAGTAAATTCATGAACAGGTGGAGAATTTTCAAGAGAATGGGAAATTTCCATCTTGGCCAATGGTTATCTCAGGTCCCCATAATTTTGGCAAGTTTTATGAATCTAGTTATATTCGTCCATGCTTTTGTGATCTATATCATGACAGAATTGCATATTGGCTAGAGGGTTCATATATTAAAATTTTTCGACAGAATGGTAAGGATATACTTACTTTGTTTCTGAGTGAAGAACATAAAGGTAAAGGTAAGTATGATGTATTTATTTTTATTTCTAAAATAATTCAATCCATCTTACTAATTGGAAATTTCTTTGTCTTTGTAGGATTGGAGTTACTTCGATGGTTACATTGGAAATTCCATTTTACTTAGTTCATGTAGAGTAGAATAGTGTAGAGTAGACTTAGGAATAGGTTAGATTTTATTTTATTTCTTGAACTTTGTCAATTTCAATAAGTGCAACAAGGCGACACTTTTAGGACGAAGGAAAATCATCATTCAGGGAATTCTTCACTTCTTTTATTTTTCATTACTTATTTTCTTGTTTATCATGTTTAAGTGTTTCCATTCAAGTCACATCTTTAAATTTATTATTATTTTTATCTTTATTGCGGAACATTTTAATATGATCATTACTTCAAAACTATCAAGTAAGGATAATATGAGTAAATTAATGGAAAGGATCTCAACTTTTGATTATATTCTATTTAACATTGCCGTTAAAAGGTCGTATCTTAAAATAATTTATCAATGCATGCGACTTAACTTTTCAATGTTTATATGGTCATTTCTCTACAATTTAAAAAAAATCGAAATTTTGTAAAGGAGACGAGAGATAGAAAATTGAAATTGATTTTAGTCTTGACTTCTTGAATGGACTTAACTTGTTTTGAAAATGACAAATCATGATAGCACACTCTAATAAAATCATCATTTTTTTTTTCATGTACATAATCCGTAATAAATAAGGCTTTAGTAGCTTAAAATTTTATGCAGCAAATGACAATTTTGATACTAATTCTTCATCTGAAGGAAATAAATACATTTAAAGGGTTTCACTACATTCAATTCAATTAATCAATCTGATTGATCAATTTATATTTTATGAATTGATATAGTTATCCCCTTTACAATATAAATTCCTTCTATTTTATGGTGCAACAAAAATATTTCACATTAAATTTTCACATAAGATGTGAGTCATATTGATAAGGATTGTTCTAATTTAATTTTGTTCTTTTCATTGTTTAGATTAGATTACTTTTCCTTTCATTTTGTTTTCAATTTTGTTTGATTAAAGATAAATTTCGTAGGTTATTTCATATTCTTTTATTCTGAATATTTGTGTTGTGACAATGAGTTGTTTTTGGGTTTTAAGATTAATGGATAAGGATTTATTAATCCCAAAATAAAGGGTACTTTGGTTTAAGTAAGTCATCTCAGCTTTCATCATCCTAAAGTTTTGTGTTTGAAGAAATATTTTGCAAGGTAATTTTCAAGAAGAGAATCACTCTACCTATGGTGGAACACTTTCCAAGTTTTAACTTCATATTAAAACTTAACTGCATTGATTACTTTTCCTTTTGACTATTACAAATTAAGTACAAAATGCTATATTTATATAATTTCTGCAATTATCTTTTAATCAGTTCCCTCTTTAGGAACAAATGAGTGAGGCTTATATCGTTATTATCTCAAACCTCTTAATGCCATCCCATACGCTTAGGGAGTAAAGTTTGCTTCCCCATCCATTAAGTAATCTCTAATGAGATTAACATTAATCATGGTGCAACCTTTTTCATATAACAAGTGACATTTAAGGGGTTAGTTGGAAGATTGGAGGTCTCATTATGGGCCGACCTATCATGATCATGGGTATTTACGGTATGAAATTACCATCATCTGGTCACCAAGCCAGGGTAATGGATCTTGATTACATGACTGAGGGAAAGGGGGTCTCATCACGATCCGACCTTTTCATTTCTGTAGATATTTTTGAATAATGTTTTCACTCTCTGATTACCAAGTCAAGAAAGTGGCTTCCAACTCATTCTTGATAAAAGTAAAGAATGTAAGTTATAACAAAAAGTTTATCAACTATGCATCTTTAACTAGTGGATGGGATAAAACAAACTAAATGGGTGAAAAGGTATCCTTGTCGAGGCTATAGAAGCCTCTTGGCTGCAGTGGTTATGCCTATGGTATTAGACATAAACTATACGATAACATTTTCTATTCATCATGAATTTTTCCTTGGGGTTTGTTCCGATAAATAATATATTTTGTAGGAAATTTGATCAAGGAGTACTTGTCTTTCCTTTTTGGGTAATAGTTAAAAAGGTTATCTTTTAAAATATCAATTGCAGTTGATTAAATCTTTAAAAGGTTGACTTGTTAATGTGGTACACATGTTTAAATACAAACTCTCTTTTTGTCAAAAGCCTTATCTTTTGTCTTATCATACATGTAAATATTTTATTATCTAGCTAGAGATAACTGCTTCACCCAGTAAGTGGCCATTTGTTGGGCCCCAACAACCCTCTTATTTTTCTTTAATCAAAAGCTAGGGTCCCTCGAAATTTTACTTGGATTCTTCGTTTGTTTCCCTTTGACTTGATTGGATTGTATTGGTTTTCTTTGTTTCGAGGTTGGCTTGAGTTTATATTCTTTTCTTTTGTTTGGTTTGAATTTCATTAAATTTAAATGTCATTTTGTTTTGCGTTCTACATAGTTTTGATGTTGATGGACGAGCTTCATAATTTGGAATCTTTTATTGTGACACATAATTTCTATGATATTTGTTCACATTTGATCAAATTTGAATGAGGGAGAGACGAACATAGAAATCTTAATTTAAACGAAAACATTAATTTTTATCAATTGTTTACTTTCGTTTAAATTATGATTATGTTTTCATCTTTTGCTCGTTAGCAATCATTTTCACAAAATAATTTAGTGGGTTTAATTAATTAAATTCATTTTTTCATTTGGCATCTCATTTGAAAATAAAAATAAAAATAAAATAAAGGATTATCTATCATTTGTTTGATTTTGTGGAAACCCAAAATCAATATTTTTTCTCCTCTCCATCAACTTGAAGATTCTAGATTTTTAAGATTATATTTGAAAGAAAAATATAACCAAGATTTGTTTACAACTTATAGTTAGCTTTTAGTTTAAATTCATTTTAATTTTATTGTTCTAGATTTTGTTTTATTCACAATTTTTAGGTTATTAATCTGGTTTCTTTTTGTTTTACATGTTTCTATTATCAGTTATTTGGTACGGATCTGATCATGGCTTGATTTTATCACTTAAATACGTTCACAATAATTGATCCAAAAATAATATTGAATTGCTGAAAATAATTTATGAGCAACAACAAATAAGATTTGGAAATGCACTCAAGAACATGTCAGGCTGTTGTATTAAAGATTTTAATTACCTGGAAACACTAAATTGTCTAACCAGGGTAAGTGAACTTAGAGATGCTATGCTATATATGCTGGTAAGATTCTAACTTCTACCTAAAGGTTATTCTGAGAAGAAAACATAAACTTATTCTTATAAATAGAATCCTAATGATTATCTTAAAACTGATCATATCTTGTCTAATTATTCAATGGAAAAAATTTCAAATTAATCAAATGTATTCCTATTCCTAATCTAAATAAATCACCCAAGGCTATCTACCATTAACTAAACACCTAATCATCAAAACATCTATCTGAAACATAAAAGAGAGAACATTTTAAAAACCTCTTATTTAATCTAAATACCAAGAAGTTCTAAATCTAACAAAGGTGAAACTAATAAATGTCCTATTTTACCCTACAAGTATTCGAAGCTTCCTTTAACTAGACCATAAGCTAGCTACCCTAACAAAACAGAGTAAGTATAAACTCAAATTATCTTCAAATCATGATCAAACTAGAAACTGGAAAACAAAGCAAATCTAGACTAATCTAAGAGAAAGATTAATCGGCACTTGGTTCATTCCTCAAATTCCACAATGGAAAATAACTCATTCCATCATTCAACAATCTACAGGATAATATCAAAATGAGAATGAACTAAACACAAAAATGACTAAGTTAGAATTTAGCAGAGCAATTTCAAGTTAAAAACTAACTCACGTGTAGATTCTAAAACTAGAAACAAACTAACTATGTTGTGGAAAAGAGAAAGCGAATTGAATCTATTGGTGGGCCCAACCAAGAGGTGAAATCGCCCTAAAACAAAACCAGAGCTACTCAAATTATTCCATGCATAATTCTTTCATACCTCACGCTCCATAATTCGTAAATAAACTCAAATCATTTAATAGAAAATGATATGATGCATAGAAATTGTATTATCAGAAATCGCATAACATAATATATCATAACCAACATTTCTTGAGAGCGATATGAGTTTATATATATCCTCCCCAAAATAGTCTTGAACATAGGTGCATTTAACTAAACGAATCTTAGATCCAAAAATGACTCATAGTTAGTTAAAACTAATTTCACAGCTTCATGACACGCAGTGTCAAGAAGCGTGAATCATAAAGCATCATAACAAACAGTTCTATAATTTCGCTCTGAGTCATCACATTGAGATATGATTCAATCAATCATATGAATCGGACTGTCATTCCAATCTAGAAATTTCATGTAAATCTTTGACATCTCCACTAAGTGCAAGCCGGTACCTGGTACTGATAAATCTATTTCAAGGAAACAAGTACCTAACTCATGTCATGTTAGTATCAAAACTAGTTTAAAGTATCAAAATACATTAAAAATAACTTGAATCATATGAATACCTTGAATAGCTCCATTTAGGGAAAAATGATGTGAAATATATCAACATAAGGCCAGAAAGGAATGATATTGGGTATGAAATGAAGGTATATCTGACATGATATAGGCAAAAATATGGTCAAAATTGGAGACTAACATTCCCCCAAGCTGAAGACTTTGCCTATCCTCATGCAACAAAAAGTAAAAAAAAACTAAGATTCATCAGAGTGTTGCAGCAACTGCAACCAACATTTGCAATTTATCATGCTTCTTTATGTTTCTAATTTCCTTCTTAAGAACCCGATTAATGGTGATGTTATTCCTAGAAATCTTTTGCAATCTCCTATTCTTTTGAAAAAGACCTCTATTTTTTCATTTTAATCGTTCAATCTTTGACAAGAAGTGAGCTTGCCTGAGTTTCATAAGTTCATTTTCTTTTTTTATATGCCGATCCAGTATGGCATGTTCATGTAACTTCTCTTTTAACCTATGATTCTTGTTTTCCAATYTGACAACCATTGGTCACAAAGATCTACTGGAAGAGATTTCACAGTAAGATTCGAATGTCTTACCATGACCTTGTTGTGTTTRAGGGTTGGAMTCATGAGTGAACTCATCTGGYCTTTGAACAGGGGTGTCGACTRGACTAGATTCATGAGTGAAMTCATCATATACTTGAATAGGTGTGTCGACTGGACTGGATTCATGAGTGAACTCATCATATACTTGAACAGGGGTATCGACTSGTATTTTAATTGGMTTGTYCTKCTCAATTTCTTTGGGMAAAKTATCTTGTTSATTGACWTTACAGACTTTTCTAATCAATTGAGAGAGAGTCCATGTCATCTCAGAAGACTCTGGAGCCTCCTCATGATCATTCATACTTTTCAATCTTTCCTGTAATGGATAACTAGGCACAGAGTTATCCATATATGAAAGTGTGCATTTACGTTTAGGATTTCTTCTAAGTTTGTTGACTAACTCCTCAAGTTATTCCACATCAATAATATTTTTAGTAGTCGGAGAAGAAATCAGAGTTTCAACATTTACATCTGTAGGGACAATGTTTTCCACTTTTTCATGGCCAGTTTCCACACCATCAGAACCATGGACATCAAACGAATGTTCAGTGCCAGGATTATCATCACTAGCCTCAATTGTGCAATCTGGTGTATACTCAGGGTCATCACAAATTTTAGCTAGGGTTTTAACAACCTTTTTCTTAGAATTCAACTTCTTCTGTGGAGCAATGGACTCAATATTTTTATCTTTAGATTTTTCAAAATCTAGGGTTCTTACAACAAACATATCCCAAGATTCCTGTTTGTGGGATAACGCAAACTTAACCAAAATTTTAACAAGACGAAAATGAAACAGACTGCCTCTAAAATATTTTTCTTTGCGAACTTGTTCTCAAACTCTTCAACAAAAAATAAGAGATGTTCACCAAATGGTTACCTTTAAAATGCAGTAGGAGTCAAGCATGAAAGGGAAACATGATCGTGTACCGACCTTCACAGGTGAGGTAGCGTTGAAGTATGGATAGCAACTGAGCCCATTTCGGTTCCAACCATGACCTCGATGTGCCTTCTGACCATTGTAATTTTCGATACTGGGGTTGTAGGAGCTGCGTGCAGAGCTTTTTGTCTACCTGTTGTCCCTTCGTCCATTTCTAACTAGTACTGGGTAACTGAATTGCTTCAGAAATGAACTGCTCTATGACTTCAAATTCTAGCTCGCCCACTTAAGCTAGTCTACCATGAAAGTGCAGAGCGAATTGAAGTGTAATCGTATCATCATACCCGTCAAATTTCTTGAAGAACGACTCCCATCCAACTTTTTGAAAAATGTGTTTGGTGGCTTCATACTCAGGAAGAGCCTCCAAATCTCCATAAGTCTCAGGTTCATGATGATTCACCACCATGATTCTACTTAGTATAACAGGAAAGGTTCAAAGATGAGCAAAGGAATTAGATGAGGGAAACAGAGGAATAGATTATGATGTATGAGATAGGTCATGAAAGGAATTATGGAAGGACATTTTAAGTGTCGTGAGGATCAATAGCATGTGAAGGAATGATGATGGTCCTACACCTTTTCAAAATATCATTTCATATGAGTCGTGTCAAATTCAACCATTATAATGCAGTTCATTCTCCATGATACAAAATGTCAAGAAGAATTGAACTCAGCCTTTTAAGTACAGAGTATAGGAATGATGAAATGTCATGGAGTATCAAGGCAGTCATAGTTCAAGTTATTAATATGTAATTTAATAAATTAAACTAACATGAAACTAATCTTACCTGAGTTCAATTACCTACTCCCTGTTATACATTATTTTCTTACTGCAGAGATTTTGAAGCGAATTCTAAATCTAGAGAGCGCCAAAGTTGTAAATGGAATCTGTACTACTAATAACCACTGTGACTGATTGATTTTGTCTGGCACTGATTGGTACTAATGAAATAAACCGAGATCTGCAGAGAAACTTGAACCAATAATAACTTGCTGAGAAAAGGATTTCTTGTTTATGAAGCAAATTATCTGATGGATATCCCTGAACCTGTCTTCTGTTCATTCCTAAAAGGAATCAATTAAAATTATGTCTTCTACAACAGCTTCAAATCTTTAACCCATGGTACAATTCTTATTTGTGTGAATAAATGTTCTGGAGTTGAACACAAAAAGAAATCATTGGATTACTGGCCATTAATGAATGTTGTTAACCAATGTGAGATGACCCACCATTGATTTCAATGGGCCTCAAGGTACCTATAGTACATCCTAATAGGTACGAATAAACGTCTTGGTGTCGAGTCACCTGTAGGATATATCAACCAACAGACATTGATGTATTCCCATGGTTGTTAGCAAGGAAATATTCCATTGAGGCATGAAGATCCTAGGGTACTAAATAGTCTATAATCTCTACTCTAGTTAAGGTGTTGATGTCGATGGAGTGAGACTTGTTGGAAGGTGGAGCTTAACGTATCTCACATCATCCAACGTGAGTGCAGATAGAAATCTTGTAGAGAATAATTTTGTAGGACAGTAATCACTTACTTGTGGATTTTATGAGCCCAAGTTAGTATATGCTCATTTCTTTCTCATGTTCTGAGAGTTTGAGAAAATTCTAAGAGAAAACTCTAGGGCGATTTCTTTCCCATCATAATCTATCAAGCCTGGTAAAGAATAATCCTATCCCTGATAAATTCCCCTTTCATACTTTAATGAGCAATTCAAAGGGAGCAAACAAGATCAAATTTATTAATTTCAAAGCAAGATAGTATATATTGATAAGAAAAATTCATAAAATAAAATGATCTTACCTTCTTACCTGTTGAGAAAAAGTGATGGAATTCAGTTCTATACTTGCTTTAAAAATCCTGTAAAACTGAAAACAATATGTCAACATATCCAAAATGTTTTGTTTTATTATTATTTTTATTTTTTATTTTTTATTTTTTATTATCATTTTTTTTATTAAATTTTTTATTATTTACAAAATCTTGAAACAACAAAAATGATCAAGGATTAACAGGAGTAGAAGACTCTTCTCCTACTATCTCTATTTCTGGTTGTTTAGAAATTTCCTGTAGAAAATCCTCTTTTGACAAGGGTTTGTTATATACTTTTAATCGATGTCCATTTACTACAAAGGAATTTTGAGAGTCATATATGGTCTTGATTCTAACAGATCCATTATCAAAAATAGTTTCCACTTCATAAGGTCCCAGCCATCATGTTGTAAGTTTTCCTTTGAAAGTTTTATATTTGGAATCAAATAGCAATGCCCAATCCCCTGGTTGAAAATGCTTCTT
>JASDQU010203019.1:4722-15281 GCA_032191745.1 Picea mariana | reverse complement strand
TGATTTTTTACCCAACTAGTGCAAATTGGACCAAAATTCCTTCAAGATTCAAATGACGATTGTGGGAGCATCAGGAAACGGAATCACGAGCCATCTAGATCAGGTAATTCTTAATCTCTTCCTCTTCAATTTCACTGGTTTTGAATTAGGTCTTAAATGTTTAGATATTTAAGGCACAAAGTATAGAGTTTTGTGTATGCGGGTTGGCTTTGTTTAGGTCGTGTGTACGACTAGGTATACGCTCCTGTGTGAAATAGAGGGGGCATGTATTGAGCCTTGCACGTGTCTGTATGCAAAGGAGGTCGCGTACAGGAACACAAATGATCAAAAAGAGGGGTTCTAACTCAAAATTTTAATTGTTTTTTACAGGATGGTTCTTGAATGGAGAGAGAGAGAACATGAGGAGGTCAATGTCGATGTAGAACGAGATCTTGGGGCCCAAATGGCCTTAAAATGTTGTGGTTTATATAATTTTTGGGTGCTCAAAGGAATGAGAGCCTAGGTGAGGTTGTTAGAGATGTTGGTGGGTTACTAGGACCCTGATAGTGAGAGCTTCAATCTCGATAGGAAACCATTGAGAATTGAAGTAGAGAACATTTACTTTCTGACTGGTCTATCACGTCGAGGGGAGGTTGTGAACCTAAAGTTGCAGGGAGCAGGTAGCGAGATGAAGATAGAAGAATATATCGATGCCCACTGTGTAGCAGGGACTCCTAAGGTAGGGAGTCAAGTTGCTATCTGAGAAATAAATAACCTAAGTTTGAAGATCATTGTCCTAGTCTTGACTAGGTTCACAGGTTTGGCCTCGTTGCACCAAGCATCGAGGCCACTCATGTTCTATGCAGTGCAGTGTGTGAGACCCATAGTGTATGACTGGTGTACCTCACTACTAGCCAATATGAAGAGCTAGTTGACGGAGTGTAAGAAGGGGCGTAAAAGAAATTTTGGGTTTGTTTCCATCTTGTGTAGTTTCTTTTTCGAGCGGGTTCCAGGTTTGGGACCTAGAGTGGAGATTCTTCCTCAGGGACCTCGTGATCCAGCCATGGCACGGTGGATGGAGGTGATGAGGTGGTAGGGAGGAGGTAGGGTTCCAACACCCTACAACGAGGGCTTCTTCTACTGGTGGAGGCAATAGGTCATCGCTCTGGTTGACTATCCCTAAGAGGGGATCGACTTCAGAGGAGATCCAAACATGCTACTTCCACCAGGGTCCACCTACGATGACATAGGTATGTCAAAAAGTTTTTTACATATTTTAGTTTTTTGTAATTTTGTATAATTAGGACAAAAATATTTTTGGATGGTGCTTAAGTATTGACTAGAGTTTGTGTGTTGCAGACATGGGTCTGACATGGGTCTGCGACGACCAGATGGTTTCCCTCGACATCGACGGAGGAACCGGGGAGACGAGGCAACAGGAGGAGAGGTCGAGAGGGTCCTACAAAACGTGCAGGGTAACCTGTCGTATTTGACTCACAGGATACCCATGGTTCAGGTAGAGGATCTGCCCAAAGCCATGCAGCGATAGGTGGTTGGTGTACCTAGAGCATGGGTACGACTCTTCCGATGTCTCGCAAATGTCGTGGTTTGCTACCATGATACACATCTGGTGCCACAAGCGTAGATGCCGTGGGATATTGTAATACCAGTCGTATATATGTATTGAGGGTGTTGGCCCCATTTTGTACGATAAACACCATATTTGTTTTGAAATATATGAAAGAGGATCTTCAGATTTACTTATATTTTACAATGTGTACATTGATTAAATGGTTTTCTTTGCTTTTAATTATGTGTCAAATGCCAATATAAAACAAAGTTAGCATAAGTATCTGATACATGACTAGAACTCCTAGGAATATGATAATATGTAATAAAATCAAATTGTCGTTCTAAAAGACGTACCCATAGAAATTGTCAGAGTAACGTAGGATCACGCACGTGGTAACGGCCGTTCAACTGACGTACTACTAACTAGGAATCTAGGCTAACTTATAATGAATGAATACCATGGGAGATAGAATCGCGCAAAAGTTCTATAACGATGCTATATTTGGCCACATCATTCATGGATGGTCCTAGGCATACGCCACCTGAAGACACTAGTTGACCCTCGGGTGAGTAAACTACCCAAGCAGTGGAAGCCAAGTTCTGTGTGTGACGACTGGCCCCGTCTGCGAATCCTAAGTAGATCGACGACTCTATTGAAATCTGTCAACCAAGTGAAAACTCGATAACCAACCCGAAGACGGAAAAGAAAAGATATATATACACTAAATTACATTAGTATACAAAGAGTTCCGCCCGAGCCTGGGGCTCAAGCGTAATATCTTTTTAAGTAGAGCCCATTTCTAGGCTCTACCAACTTATTCCCTTCATAATATTATAAGTCATAGGCTCCTTTTTCTAGAACACATCGCATGATATAAGGACCATGCCACATGGGCTTAAACTTTCCTGCCCCCAGTGGTTCTTTGGCTTGATCATACAAGAGGACCAAGTCACCCTCGATGTACAATCGATGATAGACAGACTTATCGTATTGGACCTTGACACGTCATTTGTTCACCTCGATAGTCATAGAGGCATCTCGATGTTGCTCATTGAGACTCTCTAGGTGTACAAGGTGTCGCTCGAGATCGAAAGTGTCAGGTAGGAGCATGACTGCCAACTTAAGAGAAGGGATTTTTCATTCAATAGGTAAAATCAACTCCACACCGTGTACTAGTTGGAAAGGGGAAAATCCGGTGGCAGTCTTGACCGAGGTTCGGTATGCCCAAAGTGCAGGATATAGCATGATGTGCCAGTCGGATTTACTCTAACTGACAGTTTTTTGCAAAATTCTCTTGAGAGACTTGTTGACGGCCTCTACTTGTCCATTTTCCTGGGGATAATAAGGAGAAGAATGACCATGTATAAACCCCAACTTAGCTACAAGTTCTTCCATCATCTCATTTTGAAAGTGACTGCCATGGTCAATGAAAATCTCACTTGGGATACCGAACCAGGAAATAATATGATTGAATATGAAGAAGGTTGCAGTCTTCCCATCAGACTTAACTGTAGCCATGGACTCGACCCACTTAGTAAAGTAGTCGATGACCACGATAATGTGTTGATGCCCCCCAGCCGAAGTTGGGTTGCAATCGACGAAGTCCGCCCCCCACTTGGTGAAGGGACCGACGGTAATGACTGGATGAAGAGGGGTTGTATGCGAGTGCATTTTCCGAGTGAACACCTGACAGGGGTGACACTTCTTAACTGCTTCAATGCAATCTTTAAAGATCATAGGCTAGAAATAACCGACTCCCAAGATTTTTTGGGTTGTCGCAAGCCCGAATAGATGACCACCACAAGCCCCATTGTGGAAATCATTCAGAACAGACTCAGCTTCTCCGTGAGTTAAACAACGATGCAATATATAGTCTATTCCTCGGCGATACAAAGTGTCACCGACGATAGTATATTTATTAGCTTGGTACCTTATACGTCTTCGGTCATCTCGTGAGAGATGCTGAGGGAAATTCAAGGTCTGAAGATAGAGAACAATGTCTCCATACCAGGGGTCAGACGACGAGACAAGAAAAATGTGTTCATTCGCAAATGAATCCGCATGGATAACGCCCTCATCTAAACGTGGGAAGTCGGATATCAATTCCGCAAAGACTAGGGATTTCTTGTATTTCGCGGAAGCAAAAACGAGATCAAACTCCTGTAAAATGACAATCCACTTATTATATTTTCCCCCGATGATACGTCGGGTGAGGACGTATTGAAATGGATTGACATCAACAACCATTGTAGTCTTGCAAAGTAATATATAATGACGCAACCGATGGACTACGTGAATGACAGCCAAAGCTAGCTTTTCAACATGAGTGTAATTAAGTTCAGGACTGAGTAAAGTTCGACTGAGATAATAAATGAAGTGCTCATGAAGCTCACCATCAGCTTGAACCAGAACCATGCCAATCATATTGTTAGACGCAGCGATATAAAGAGAATAATCTCTACTGTAGTCAAGAGGCTTTAGTATAGGTGTCGACACCAAATATTTCTTCAAAGAATCGAAGGACTCTTGGGCTCGCTCATCCCAAATAAAAGGGGTGTCCTTCTTCAAAAGATGAATGAAACCTTTAGTGATAGTGGCATAGTTCACTATAAACCTACGAAGAAAGTTATCTTTCCCCTGTAAACCCTAAATTTGTCTAATCGTGCGTGGGGGAGGCAACTGAAGTATTTCCTCAACCTTAAGTGGATCCACCATGATCCTAGTCTCAGAAACTAGAAAACCTAAAAGACGACCAGACTTAACGCAAAAGATTCACTTGTGAGGGTTAAACCGGATTCTATAGTAATGACATCTTTCGAAAACAAGCCGAAGGTGAGTAACGTGATTTGATCTCTTGTGAGAGTGAGCAGAAAGATCATCAAGGTAATCTTTGATTATGTGCTTAATATCGTGAAAAGCAAAAGTCATGGCACGCTGAAAGGTTTCTCCGACGTTTTTAAGGCCGAAAAGCATTTTTCGATATGCAAAAGTACCCCAAGGACAAATAAATGTCGTCTTGTGTTGATCCTCGTGTTTGATTTGAATTTGATTGTATCCTAAAAATCCCTCCATAAAAGAAAATACCTCGCTTCACGCACACTCGTCGAGGATCTGATCGATGAAAGGTGTGGGGAAGTTGTCTTTCGGACATGCCTTATTTAGTTCACAGAAATCCATACATACACGGATGGTTCCTTGATTCTTATCTATAGGAACGGGGTTGGATACCCATTCGATCAAAGGAACCGAGTAGATGAAGCCAACATTAAGTAGCTTCTCCACCTTTGCCTTAATAGCCGGGGCCTTTCGAGGGTTGACAAATCTAAGATGTTTCCGAACAGGTTTAGCATTCGGATAAGTTCTAATATCATGTTCGAAAATATGAGGGTCGACCCCTGGCATCTCTTCATAGTACCACACAAATACGTCTCGAAATTCCTTGAAGAGCTCGGTGTAGATCAAGATTTCTTCAGGCGAACAATCCACATCAATATTTACATTTTCAACCTTACCAGGGGTACTAGAGATGTCGATCGTGATGGTAGGAGAAATGCTCGCCATATTCCTTTTGGCATAAATGTCATGTGTATCAAGCGGATCTATGGCGTGACTGACTATCTCACTCAAAGTAGATCAAAAGTCATCTTGTTCGATTCTTTCAAGATTTGGGAGAAAATAAGAGCGGTGATGCATGTCATCCCAAGTTTTGTCGAAACCATTCATGGCTTCGATGATGGCTTCATCCGAGGGAAAAGTCCCATCGAGGAAATCATGTGAACAAGACAACGAAGTGGACCACACGGGCCTAGACACGAGATCCTCCTCATCCCTCGATGAGGGAACAGGATCGGGATCAACGGAAGAGTCAAGAACTTGATACGCAATCTCGGCTATTGATAGTGGCATGGCCATCGCAGCATGTGACTGACCTTCACAAGACAAAGTCGAGGAAGGTAGGGTCCACTAATCATTGAAATAAGACATGCAGAAAGGAATGGACCTCCCAGTCAAGATGGGCCTACTAGACATGGCATAAATGTAATGGTTCGGTGCCGAGAAGTCGAAAATGCCCATAAGGGAAGAATACATTCTGACACCGATATTCTCATTTGTCGGCTGAGAATTGTCGATCACATGGATCGACGGTCCAAGAGATGCATTAGGACTAGAGCATGCAAAGGATAACTGATCGATCGTCACAATATTCCCTTCATGAGGAAAACAAAGAGTACGGAAGACAAAGGACATGGCGATGATCATAGCATAAGTCCAATTGAGACCTAGTAACAGGTTATAATTAAGAGGCACATCAACTACCTCTACTTCCACCTCTATCGTATTCCCACCTAACTAGACCGAAAAGGCAAGAAGAATACCGTGAGGGCAAAAGGAATGACCATCGAAAGCAATCAACATGTTCGATGACTTGGAAAGGGTCAGAGAACCGAGATCTTTCCAACAAACTAGGGACATCACACACGTAGCAGCGCCTTCATCAACAACTACATGTTTGATGGTGTACTTTGAATACTCCACATGGATTTGGAAAGCCGCGTGGTAAGGAAAGCAAGGCTTAACATCTGTGACGTCAAACTTGATCATCTTTGAGCCACTGGGTTTTAGATCTCCTAAATAAGAGAGTAAGGTAGTCCTCTGTGAAGGACACGTCTGGAGTACCTCCAAAGCCGACATCGCACAAGGGGTTTGGCCCAGGGCCTCAACAATAGAGTAGTTTTGGGCAGCTCTAGCATTTGGATTATGGGTAGAGCGCTTAAGTACTCCTTTCAGAATACGAGGTAGTGGCTCTGTTTCTCAATCTGTAAAGTCATCTCCGGAGGAGGAGGAGGAGATTCTAGACCAAAATTAGTTTGTTTAGAACTATAGTCTCAAGATCGAGTGGCTACATCTATTTTCACATCGACCATATTGATACATAAACGGTCGCCATCTTGCGACTGCTGGTTTTGACCTCCACCAGCTGCATTTATGGTGTTTGAGGAGATCGAGGCTAAGTGTTGATTATGTGGGAATGGATTCATTAGCATGGCGGGCAATTGAGCTAATAGACTCGTAGCTTCTGCAAGTTTGGGGCACAAATGGGTAAGGTGATCGTCTATGCAAAGCATACAGGGAAACTTCACCTTACGTTTTTCTTGTTTGCCCTCTCCAGCATTACTACCCATCTTCTCATTATTATTATTGTCCTTGGATTTATTACTATTTTTCCCACCCTTACAGTTATTACGTGCTTTCTTCTTATTCCCTCTTGGTTGTTGGTTACCATTCAGGTTGGTCGACGAATGTACAGAGTGTACATCCGTCGACTGAGTGGGTTTGGAAGACACAGATGAGGCTGGTCCTCCTGCAGACTGGCTTAAAGACAACTCTTTCAACTGGTTTGTCACTGAGTCTGCGAACTTTACATTGGTGGAACCTACAATGCCATCGGCATGAGGTCCGGGATTTTTCCTAGGGTCGTAAGTAGACTACAGTGCTTCAGGAAGAAGGTTGTATAACATCCCAGACTAAGCATATATCAAATCTGACTGTTGGTCCCTAAATATCGCGTCTTCCTCAGTGGTAACCCTGGAAGTAGCAATGTCCTTCAAGATAGGAGCGTGCAAAGACTTAAGAAACCATTCTAAAATAAAGGTCGGGGGTATAAGGGTCTTAATCAACCTCTTTCATCTACACCACTCATGGATGTGGTCTGAGATATGAGTGGCGGTGTCCCGGCGTAAAGTTGACAACAATTCTAAGCCGGCATCATAATGAATGGGCAACTGGAAGTGATTAATAAAGACCATTACCAACTGACTAAATGTCCCATATGCCCCCCTGGGTAGCTCAATATACCATTTCACAGCAACTTCGATGAGGGTGCATTGAAATAATCTCAAACGAATAGAATCGTCATTAAGGGAGTTTGATGAGCACCAAAGGTGAAAGATAGCGACGTGATCACCAGGATCCTCTCCTTTCTTACCCTCGAACTTCGGGATGTCCAAAGGAAGTTTGGTGGGGATCGGGGGCCATGTAGGATCGTGACTCATAGGTTCATTCATTAACTTAGACAAATATGGAAGATTAAGCATGGCTAGAAAAGGGAGATAGGGTTGTGACATCTGGCCCCAACCTCCCAGGAAAGATTGTTCTTGCGGATTTGCAAGCCATCCAGGGTTCTAGTAAACACCATGGCCCTGTCTGACATTATAAGGCCCTCCTCCAGGCTTATTCATATAAGGTTGGTTGGGCATCATTCCAGCTAGAATGTTCTGTTGAGGGTTATAGAAATTGTCCCCAACCGAATTAGATCCAGGTTGGGGATTTCCCAAAGTGTAAAACTGACCTCCTCCAAGTTGGAAACTGGAGGATAGGGGTGGACTCTTCATGTCAAAATCATTGGTCGGAAGCTACGTTGAGGAGGTAGGATTGTAGGACGAAACTTGAGCCAAAGTTTCTCCGTCAGGTTGACTATTCCACCCATAAGTAGGAGGATTGGACTTAGGGTTAAAAGAAGGGATACCTCCCATATTAGGAATCATTTGAGAAATTTGAGATCCACCAAATGAAAAGGGAGTGTAGGGAGGTGTACTGCCCCCAAGCCCAATGCTAGCATTAGGGCCAGCAGCTGGGATGGAGCTCGAAAATTGCGAAGTGAAGCTAGGCATACCATAAGAAAATGGACTAGAATCCATAGGGATGGACTGAACATTATAGCACAGTGAGTGGCCAAAAGAGCCAAAGGGGTTCGATGCGGTAGCTTGATCATTAACTATAGGTCGGGCCATAGTAATCATAGTTACCTCTGGCACTACGATCGTAGAGGTTGCAGGAGTTGAAGGGGTTCCATTAACTATAGTGGGTATGGGAGTCGAAGGGCTCCCAGAATTCTGAAGACCAGGTTCAGTACTCATCCTTGTAGAATCACAAGTTTGAACGGTGGATGTGTGTGTACCATGTATAATTACTCTATTCCTTTTAGAAGGAAAGGACACGAAATCTGGTGGTAACTATAACAAGCGACGGGACCGACGGGGAGGCTAGTCTGACTCCACGATGACTTAAGAATCTAAAGATAAAAAATATATCCTAAGGCCAACTAGTAAGCAAAGAACACACCAAAATTCAAACGACCAATATGCATGCAAATAGGGTAAAGTGGTTGAGTGGCCTCCCTCCCTAAAGAAGGTATGTCTCGCCCAAGAGGGGCCTGAGACTTCCTGCTAAAGATTAGAGGTAACAAAATCAGTTATAAGGGCCCTCGTGGGCTTAACAACCAGTCGGTTAGATCCCTCCAGAGAGGTAATCCTCCATAAAGGTTGTGTGTTGTCTGACCCTTATTTGACCTAGGGTACCTGAAGAATAATCCCTGCAAGTAACATATGAGACACCTAAGTCAAGAAACTAATCAACCACTATATAATCAATGCACATGCAAGAAGTCGTAAGTCGAGTCCACCGTATGGGTAGGGTAGAAAAGCCTGAAACCTTGAAAGCACTGCCTCTCACAGAGGTAAAGGCACTAACAAGATCCCCAAATATGAATAGATCCACAGAAATATCTCTGACACTAGGAAGGTATTGGGGGGATATCCCTTCAACTGACTTTGTGTGACCTCGTGATTAAATACGGTGTGAGCGAAGCCTCCTGATCTTACCAATTATACAATGGATTTCTCCACTCCCTAACTCATACACATATGTTGATTTAATTGCCTTGGAGAAGTTTACTCACAAAAATTCTATTCCAAGGCACTAAATCCTAGGCTAGTTTGTGCACCCTAGAAAATAAAATCGTTACTAATAAATTTTAAATTATAGTGTTGATTTTATGGTCACGATTACTCAAAAAGATATGGTAATGAAACTCGTGGTGTTATGATTCTGCAAGAAAAGTAAATATGAAAATAATGCAAAGTCCTAACTTTAACTTTTAATGTATGATATGCTTCTAAAAACAATGCAATTTTCAAATTCAACTCCGCAATTCAGAAGTAAAATGAAATATTTCACTATATGCACTAAGCTAATGATAAAAAATCAAAAGACAAAAATGCCAAGCAATGAAAAATGCCTATTTTTTTGTATTTTCAATACATCGAAATTGAAAATGCATGGACTAAAAGGTAACTTGATATATAACCCTACTGTGTATAAAAAAGAGATAACTCAAGTAGGATATCAAGCAACGAAACACCCAGCCCAATGTACCAGCACAATCAAAATGAAAAGATGAAGAGAAAAACTTCGCCCAAAAATTCAACCAAAAGAGGGTTTCCTGTCATCCCACAAGCACTCAATAGGCACTACAGGGACCTAAGAAGGCTCAACAAGCATCAAATCCAACCCAGCAAACACCAGACCAAGAAAACAGGCAAGGAAAAAGTGTGTACGTTTGGGAAAATAGAGTGTATATATGCAACTTGCAGTGAGACATGCTACATGTATACGCGACTGTCAAAGCAAAAGGCATGTATATGCTTTGAAACAAGGCCAGACAAGGGAGAAAGGCTGAAAACTCAGACCTAGAGTGAACATGACCTGTCAAGCAATGATACGACAAGAACCACAATAGAAACGAGAGAAATCTAAGGAGAAAAGTACTTCAAACCCTAAGAAAGAAGATTCAATCCCCAGTATGGTCGCCAGTTCTCTTACGAGGAAAATCTCTCTATGGCTAGGGTGAACCACAACAGACGGAAATGACTGCATAAATCAACTCTATCCCAACAACATGCTATATAAACCAATGTTCAAGCAAGATAAGAAAGAGGCCTACCTCGTCCAGATGTTCGATGATGTCCATAGTTGAGCACTTTGACCCAAATCTTTATACCTACAACAAGTTCTCAACAAACAAGCAAAAACAAGCATATGGTGGAAATATAAAAGGTTAGCACATTAGATAGCATAATCCATCAATATACATAACAAATACGCCCATGGATAATAATACATATATTTGCAAGATATCAATTGGACGGAAAAGGAGTATTTATATTAA
>JASDQU010203018.1:0-18976 GCA_032191745.1 Picea mariana | reverse complement strand
TTACTTCTTATAAAAAATGAAAAAACAATAATGAGTCATATTTACATCAAACAATATTGGGTCCATTACCCAAACCTTTGTGCTACGGGTCTTTCTTCAAGGGTTGACATCAATGACAACCAACCTTAATCAACATCCCTTACATACCAACTTACATTCATGTTCATTGTGTTTTTTGTGTTCCCACATTGAAACAAATAGAATAACTGGAGAAGATGAAGGACTCTTAACCCCAAATGTAGAAGAGGAAATACAAAGGTGCATGCTTCTACTCTTATTTCATATTTCATTGTTTTGTATTTCATTTATTGTATGTATATTTATTCTACCGCTTTGCACCTAATTTATTGTATGTGGATACTCCATGTCTTCCTACATAATAACTTATCTTCATGTCAACTATGTTTTCTATGCTACTACATTGAAATAAATAGAACTATATTTATCTTTTTAAATGTCTTTCTATATATCAAGTTACCTTCATGTCCCTTGCATTTTCTACATTTCTACATTTAAAGAAACATATTAGTTGGACAAGAGAATGAAATCGTATATGCCACAACAGAGGAAGATGAAGTACAATCTTCGAAAAGGTATGCCAATTGTGATAGTAAATAAAACACACAAAATGAGTAGGTGGATAAAATATTGGACTAGAAAATGATGATTTGGAAACAATGGGCCTTTGTTGAGACTTCCTGCTTCTGAAAATTGCCTTGCCCTTTTCTATTTTCCCACTCTCTATTATCCCTTTTTTTTTCCGTCTTTTATACTTAACCGAATTCCCCTTTGTTTTTCCCCTCTACTTTCTCTTTCTGGTTACTTTACTTAGTTGTTTTTCCAAAAATGTTTAGGTGCACAGGTTGGTGGACTCACGGGTTCACATTTCTACTCATTCTTCTATATCATGAGTCTGACCGACCGCTTCGTCATTCCATACTTAGAGACTTTTTCGATCGCAGGTTCTCAGGCTGGTAGGCTCAAAATTGCGCTTCTATTGTTCTGTGTCCTGCAAACAACACCTGAAGTTCCGGGGTATACAAATTGATAGCCAGACTCCTGGGCTGGCGAGCTCAAGATTGAACTTCTATTGTTCCATCACCTACAAACAACTTTTGAAGTTCCGCGATATACATATTGGCCGCCAAAATCTCCCATCATGCCTTGTTCCTTGTTACACATTTTTCCACTCAAAATTTCTAAGACATATAATTTGACACCCTATTTCATACTCCATCCCCTTCAAGCCTGTATGTGACATGTGTTCATATTTCCACTGATGCTTTTATATCACGAGTCTGATCGACCGCTTCCTCGTTCCATACTCAACTACTTTTTCGATCATGGGTTCCTGGCCAGGCAGGCTCAACATTGTGCTTCCATTGTTATGCCCCCTGCAAGTAGCACATGGACTTCCCCGATATACAAATTGACAACCAAATTCCCCTTTCTTTTACTCCTCTACTTTCCCTTTCTAGTTACTTAGTTGTTTTTTCGAATATGTCTCATTCTTTTATATCACAAGTTCAACCGACCGCTTTCCCATTCCATACTTGGCCTATTTTTCCATTGTTGGTTCCCGAGCAACCTTACACAACATTGCGCTTCCATTGTTCCAAGACCTAGAAAAAACACCCAAATTTTCGTGATATAGAAATTGACCGCCGAAGGCCGTCACCATGCCCTCTTCCATGTTACACATTTTGCAATCAAAATTTTGGAGACATATAATTTGACCATAGGGCCCTCACGTCTCCTGAGTATAAATTGTGACCCTATTTGGAAGCCCAACTGATTGATTTCCATACTTGGCCATTTCTTGGAATCTCTTTCGCGGGTGGTCGGGTTGGCGGGTTCATGAAATATCCAATTCTTAATCACTCTTCGCCATCCCCGCAACCTTGGCACATATTTCTAGATATGAAATTATTAATCTTTAATGGTAATAGCTCATCATTCAGGAACCGTTAAGATTTTCATTAATATCCAAAAATCTGGAGGAGATCTTCCATTAATACAAATTAAACCAAGATTTGTGGAGGGCTATATTATCCCTTCTGAGTGTTCATTTCAAGAATAATGGAATCTCTTTCATGCATTTTCCAGTCAGCGACTTCACGAAATATCCAATCCTTAATCTCTATTCACCATCCCCGCCACCTTCACACTTTTTTCTAAGTATGCAATTAGTAATATTTAATGGTAACAAATCATTATGAAGGAACCGTAGAAATGGTCATTAATCAACGAAAAAGATCGAGGAGATCTTCCATTGATACGCATTAAAAAAATAAATTTAGAGGGTTATATTATCCCTTCCGAGTGTTGATTTCAAACATCATCTGGAGAAAACAAATGTTCTCGTCAACTTATAGCAACAGCTTGACACCAGTTCTGTCCATATATAGTAAACACCTTTGAGCATGATGACCAGAAATTCCAGTGGTCCAGGGAATATTCTTACTACTCATCTCCTTCCACCCAAAATCAAGTAAGGATATGGTCCCTTGCTGCATCGAGATATATATTTCAAGCTAAAGAATTCCAATGCAACCCCCTCCTTCTCAGACAACCCCCCCTGCATTGATGGAAAACATAGAGGTTAATGCGATCGATTTCAAGTCAGAAGAAGATGATCTGATAGATGATGATATGGCGATGGATGATGAAAATACAAACGTTGTTCCCAGTCCTGTGCCCAAATTTAAATCCACCATAATGGGGGCACTTCCCAGCTCCACGATGGCGGCCCTAAAAAGACCAAAGGAAGCGGTTTCAAAAAATAAATCGACACTGAACGCAATAGCCTGTTTGGAACTCAAGATTTTGAGTCTCTCGACTCAGGTGGCGGTCCTCACCCTTAGAGATGTATCCTTTCCTTCCATTTTTTAAGGTTTTGGATTGGGTTTGGATTTGTCCCTGCTGTAGGCTGTGTCCCTGAAGTCTTTGAATGTAAGGAGATGGTCTCTTGGTGCGCCGAGAGATATATTTCAAGCCAAATAATTATTCAATTGGGGGACCACTCTCCTTTTCTCTGGGGATATAATTAACATCTTAAGGGCTGAGGACCATAAATCCTAATGGAGCAAGGCATATTCCTTCTACTCATCCCCTTCTACCCATAACGAAGTAATTTGGAC
The DNA here is from genome assembly GCA_032191745.1 of Picea mariana. Taxonomy (NCBI): domain Eukaryota; kingdom Viridiplantae; phylum Streptophyta; class Pinopsida; order Pinales; family Pinaceae; genus Picea; species Picea mariana. Next base: position 15,836 of record JASDQU010203018.1, on the reverse strand, counting down.
CTCTAGAATTGCTCGTGCAACCTGTGTCCCTGAATTATTTGCTTGTAAGGATGTGGTCTCTTGGTCCCCTTCCGCCCAAAACAAAGTAATTTGGATCTCTAGAATTTCTCGTGCAGGCTATGTCCCTGAAGTCTTTGACTGTAAGGAGGTGGTCTCTTGGTGCGCTGAGAGACCTATTTCAAGAAAAAGAATTATTCCACTACTGAACCACTCCTGTTTCTTTGTCACCTCAGGTTTTCTGTAATATGTTGAGATTTACATAGCCAACATTGACCTTCCGAGGAGAATATTGGAAGGAGTTCCTAAAAAAACAATGATAATCATTTTTGTATGCATGTTCAAGAGATTGTCGATGCCTCCTGCATGTTGTCATGGTAGATGAACAACACATAATTGTATACATGTTTTTTTTCTTGTAACTCCTCTACCTGTGTTAATGGAAAATATGTTCAATGCTTCGATGCAAAGAACTCAATCCAGTGTCTATGGATAAATATATAGTACCCACTATTTTTTTATATATTTACTATTAAAAAATTACCTTGGAATCTTGGTTGTTGCTTATTTGCTGGATTTAACACCTCTTCTCGTTTGCATGGTTCAATAGTATCGTAATTATTAAATATTGTATTGGATCAGGTAATTTGATCAAATATGGACCTTTGAACAATTATATGACAATGCATTTTGTCGATCACATGAGGCTTTTATTGAAACATAAATGAATTTCACACAGTTTAAAATCAACATTCAATTCCATTCGTAATGTAGATAGAACATAACAACACTAATTCATGATGTCGGAGTTGGGGCCCTTCCCAAGAAGTTTTGTTTTATTGGTTTTCCCTACTCTGGCCTCTATTTTAGCACTTTTACTTTATTAATGAAATTACCAAATTTCTTCTTCGCAAATATTTTGAAAAAAAAAAGTTATATGTGCTAGCTGAAGTCAAATGGGGCTATGAAATCAACCAAAATATTAAAATTCAAGTTCGTCGTTGTTATAGTTACGGTCAAGTTGACAGTACAATAAGTTTATTTCTAGATATGCAATTATTAAGTTTTAATGCTAACAACTCATCATGCAGTAAGTTTAATACTTAAAATAATATTCCAAGGCATTGAACAATGTATCAAAAAACACAATTACTCCCACAGGTTGCAATAAAAACAAATCTTCAACAAAGCATTCGCTGACACACCCCAGTCGCCTAAAATGACTAATAGTACAATCTATGAAATCAACCTCCCTATTATCGAATCAACAAAGATGAATATTATGGGATCAAAGAATTTTATTTTTGTGTGAGAATTGAATTGGAAAAACTTGTTACTTATTCTACTTTTTTTAAGGCCTTATCATAGTAAGAATGCAAACTTATCCTAACCCAATGTTATCTACAAAATCCAAACATCAATAGCGTCTGTAAATCAGCTATACAAGTTATAGTCAAAAATCAAGTTATAGTTTATATTTGCATTTGCTCACACCCGTTTTAATGATACAAGCACACTATAAAACGAGTATGTGGATAAAATATTGGACTAGAAAATGATGATTTTGCAACAATGGGGATTTTTTGAGACCAATTCCCACTTACCAAAATTGCCCTCCGCTTTTCTATTTTCCCACTCTCTTTTATCCCCTTCTTTCCCCTCTTCTATACTTAACCGAATTCCCATTTCTTTTTCCCCTCTACTTTCTCTTTCTGGTTACTTAGTCGTTTTTCCGAAAATGTCTAACTGTGCGGGTTGGCGGACTCACGGGTTCACATTTCTACTCATGGTTTTATATCACGGCTCTGACTGAGCGCTTCCCCATTCCATACTTAGCCACTTTTTGGATCACGGATTCCCAGGCAGGAGAGCTCTAGATTTCACTTCCATTGTTCTGTGACCTACAAAAATCACCCGTACATTCGTGATATACAAATTGACTATTGGACTCCCACATCATCCCCTCTTCCGTGTTACACATTTTTCACTCAAAATTCCTGAGCAATACAATTTGACCGTCGGGGCCTCATGTCTCCTGGGGAACCCTTGTCACCCTATTTTGAAGCCCGTCCGATCGCTTTCCATACTTGGCCATTTCTTGGAATCTCTTTCGTGGATCCTTGGGTTGGCAAGTTTACAAAATATCCAATTCTTAGTCACTGTTTCCTGTGCCCGCCACCTTTGCACTTATTTCCAAGTACGCAACAACTAAGGTTTGATGCTAATAGCTCATCATGCAACAATCATAAATATCGTCATTAATAAGAAAAAGGATCGAGGAGATAGTCACATTGATTATCCCTACACAACTTGTCCAAAAACATGCAGAAAATATCTTTCCAGGTAATGGGATACCTATTACAAATTTCAATATATTAGCGAAAATGAGTCCGACCTACCATTTCCCCTATTCCATACTTGGCCAATTTTTCGATTGCGGGTTCCCAGACAAGAAAGCTCAAGATTGCGCTTCCAATGTTCCACGACATGAAAACAATACTCATATTTTCACGATATACAAATTGACCGCTGGACTACCCCATCATGCCCTCTTCGGTGTTATGCGTTTTTCACTCAAAACTTCCGAGACATACAATTTGACCGTTGGGCTCTCACCTCTGCTGGTTATACCTTGTAACCCTATTTTGAAGCCCGATCAACCACTTTCAATAATTATCCATTCCTTAATTGCTCTTCCCCATCCCCACCACCTTCGTACTTATTTCTAAATATGCAATTAGTAAGATTTAATGCTAACAACTCTTCATGCAGGAACCGTAAAGATTGTCATTAATGAGTGAAAGGCTCAAGGAGATATCCCAAACTTCCACGATATACAAATTGACTGCCAGACTCCCACATCATCCCCTCTTCTGTGTTACACATTTTGCAATCAAAAGTTCTGACACATACAATTTGATCGTCGGGGCCTCACGTCTATTGGGGAACCCTTGTCACCCTAGTTTGAAGCTTGTTCGACTGCTTTCCATACTTGGCCATTTCTTGGAATCTCTTTCGGGGATCGTTGGGTTGGTGGGTTCACAAAATATCTAATTCCTAGTCATTGTATCATGTTCCCGCCACCTTCACACTTCTTTCCAAGTATGAAACAACTAAGTTTTAATGCTAAAAGTTCATCATGAAACAACCATAAATATCATCATTAATAATAAAAAGGATCGAGGAGATAGTGACACTGACTATCCCTACACAACTTGTCTATAAACATGTAGAAAATATCTTGCTAGGTAATGGGATATCTATTACAAATTTCAATATATTAGTGAAAACAAGTCTGACCTACCATTTCCCTATTCCATACTTATCCACTTTTTCGATTGGGGGTTCCCGGATAGGCAAGCTCAAGATTGTGCTTCCAATGTTTCGTGACCTGCAAATAGTAACCAGAGTTCTGCGATATACAAATTGAATGCTGGACTTCCCCATCATTCCCTCTTCTATGATACATGTTTTGCACTCAAAACTTCCAAGACATACAATTTGACCATCTGACCCTCACCTCTCTTGGTTATACCTTGTAACCCTATTTTGAAGCCCGACCGACCGCTTTTGATAATTATCCATTCCTTAATTTCTCTTCCCCATCCCCATGACCTTCATACTTCTTTCTAAATATGCAATTAGTAAGCTTTAATGTTAACAAATCGTCATACAGGAACCGTAAATATTGTCATTAATGAGCGAAATGCTCGAGGAGATATCCCATTAATATGCATTAAACCAATATTTGTGGAAGGGTATATTATCCCTTCCAAGTGTTCATTTCAAACATCATGGAAGGAGTAAGATTCAGGAAAACAAATGGGCCTGAATCTGGCCAAATTTTCAAGGGTAGTCTTAGTTTTGCATGGATCAATGTTCCATCTTTCGCGGGTCGTTGGGTTTGCGGGTTCACGAAATCTCCAATCCTTAATTTATCTTCGTCATACCCGCCACCTTCGCACTTACTAGTATTTTATGCTAACAACTCATCATGCAACAATCATAGAGATTGTAATTAATGAGCGAAAGGCTCGAGGAAATATCCCATTCACACACATTGGACCAATATTTGTGGAGGGTTATATTATCCCTTCCAACTATTCATTTCAAACATCGTCTAGAGCAAACAAACGTTCTTGTAAACTTATGGCAATAGTTTTGTGGAGATACAATGAACATATTTGGGCATGAGGAACAAAAATTCCAGTGGTCCACGTCATACTCTTACTATTCATCCCCTTCCACCCAAAACGAAGTAATTTGGACCTCTGGAATTGCTTGTGCAGGCTACATCCCTAAACTTTTTGACTGTAAGGAGGTGGTCTTTTGGTGCGCCAAAAAATATATTTCAAGACAAAGAATTATTCCACTGCGGGACCACTCTCATGTTTCTTTGCCACCTCAGGTCTTCCACAATATGTTAAGATTTCTAGAGCCAAAATTGACCTTCAGAGGAGAAGACTGCAAACAGTTCCTAAAAAAACATGATAACGGGTTCAACCTCTTACCCGAGTTCCTAGAAGACTCGACAATAGTTCTTGAAGATATCACAAAGTTGCAGGTTAGTTCTTTTAGAAATCCATTCCGGGAAATTTCCTGGTTGTTTACAAGAATAATGGTACATGAATCCACAACAAGCATTTCCCGCATGGTTCTTTATATTTTGTATTTCACAGTCAAGGAAAGAGCCATTTTTTATTGGGGGAAGCTAATTTCCATTGAAATCTGTCCCCAATTGTCATGATTCAAATAAGAGAAGAACTTTTATATGTCATCCTACTTGGTTTTCGCAATAGCACATTGCTGTCTGTTTCCAAAACTATCTCTATCCAAGAACATAAACTATGAATTCGGCCCAATAACCTTCTGGTACCAGGCCTTGTGGAGGCACAAGGCCTCCCATTGTTTTTATGAGGCTTTTAATGAATTTGTCTCTATTTTCAAAGACTTATTGTTAGGAAAGGCTTCTCCCTGGATGTCTGACCAGGAAACCAAGTTTTTGGACCAGAAGGGGACACTTGAACAAATGGAAAATTACAATGTAAAAATGATTTTTTTCTCTAAGGAAAATATTTCTTTCCTTCTATGTCACATTACAGAAAAAATGTTTGTTACGGAAATAGCAAGGAAATACAACTACTGGTTTCATTTTTTCTATGAGAAGAGAAAAAAATAGTTCATTCCTCTGCCTTGTAAATTCCGGGACTTTGTGTTCAAGAACGTCAACAACATTGACGAATTTGAAGGCCATTTCAACAACTTGAACCTAAGATATGCTGAAAGGCTAAGAGGGTTCGACCCTAATGGGATTTTTCTAGAACATTTACTAGCAGTTGGCTTCAACAACTCTTTTATCCATACACGCCTAAACAAAGACAGAGACAATGGAGACAACACTCATGCTCTTGATGATGGCGACATAGAGACATTGCAAAGAACCACTAAATTGTACAAACAACAGGGAAAAGGCGCCAGTGAGAAGAGTGTCCAATCCTTGGCTAGCACTCCCAAGAGTACAACATCCCGGAGCATCACTCCAACAGCCCACCCCAGTAAGAAAGAAACCCATAATTCTTCAAACGAAGGAGGAGATAAGAACCCTCCTCGCAGTAAAATTGATATTTCTCACAAGCTTCCCGTGAGGAAGAAGAGAAAAAATGTTGTCAGGAAAGCAGAAGAGACCGAAACTGAAAGTGAAGACATGGAACTTGAGATTGATTTGGATAACATATTCTACAACGTTGATCAGCCTGAGGATGCGATCCACCATAGTCCCATAATGGAAATAGCTGAGACTGATATTTTTGACGAAGATGAATCCTTCATATTCCATAGCGTTGTTTTTGGTAGTCAATCTAAAAATTTAATTATTGAAAAGAGAGATGTAAGAAATAAGAAAGGGAAATCTCATTCAGATACTAACCTTAGGAACATGTAGCTGTCCCAAATCTCCCGACTTCACCGAGAAACCAGAGATACTCTTGATGATTCCATTGGAGGCATTGAGGCAGAGAATGCCAAACTGAAGGACAGAATCAATGAATTGGAGGAAGCTTTGATTCCTATCCCATTGCTTGTTAATCCTTTAGCAATGACCATGCCTGCCACCCCTGTAACCAAGTTAAAATGATCCTCTAGCCTCCTGACATCGTGTAGAGGCTATGTGGAGAAGAATATCAAGAAAAGAATAAAGCTAATTACTCAATCTTGGGAAACTTCACAAAATATATATTCCCTTGGAATGAGGGCACATGATTTGCACAAACATTTGCAGACGGATTTAAAAAATGAAGAATGTTTCTATCTAGAGATGGTCATCGCTTTTGGAAACCATGTCACCAACATGTCAGATCTAAGAAGAAGATAAGAAGATATCCCCTCCCCAAACCAGATCAAACAATTAAAAGAATGCTGGAAAGAGAAAGTTAAGAACCTACATATCATTGTCCAATCATGTGAACAAGCCATATCAGATAAAGAAGAATTATTTAGAAAGCTGACTGAAATAGACTTAGTCGAAAGTACCAATGAGGTCCAAGACCCCAAATTAATCCTCAATTCCTTGTCCTTAACCAAGCAAGCCTTCGATGAACAAGATGATACTTTTAACGGGTTGTCTTTAAAAATGTTTTACGGAATCCTTGAATATGGTCAAGATGACATGGACAACTGGCTAGTGGACTATTCGACACAAAATGAAGAAATTGAATAGGCTCTGCGTAATATTTCTATCGATCTAAGGGAATTAGAAAATGAGCTTTTTAGCATAAAAATATGCAATGAGATCAACATTTCCCCCATGAGAAGCTACATTGAAGAATGTCTCCAAAGGGAAATAACCAAGCTCAATGACGACAGGAAACAAGCGGTTGGCACAATTCCAGTGGCTGTCGATGAGAGCAATGAAAAGGCATCAACAAGAAAATAGAAAAGGGAGAAATAGATACCATCATAGTAAGTCTATACTGATCACATCTTGCTTTCTTTATCAATCCAGTTATTCCACCTCTTTAAATAGAAATGTCTAACCAAAGACTGATAACTTCCAATTTCTACTTTTCAGTTCTTGCTCTCTATCGTCGTCCACTTCTTCTTTCTAGAGTCCTATTTCTTGTACTTATTTATTTTATGTTCTGTGGGAGCCCCAATCCTAGTCTATATGATAAACACATTTAAATTTCCAGAAATATGTAACATACATTATTATTTTTTGATAAATTTCAAAGAAAACTACTTCGAGAACAATCTCAACGATGCCCTGTAACCCTGTTTTCGGAATTATAACACCTTGTTTCCCCCAGTTTGTAAAAATAACTATACTGGCCAAGAACTGTGGAAAACTCAAAAATGTGAATGTGTGATGTAAATGGACCTTGTGAAAAAGGTCGATGAATGTGAATAATATTATGAATATATATACCTGGAAAGGTGGCGTTAACTTCCACCCAAACCAATACCGTATTTGGACTTCACTGGCCCGAAGAACCAAGAGTGGCTCGCTGGCCCCGAATTAAATGACTCACCAGGATTGGTAGGTAGATGGCTCCTCATGAGTAATGAGGGATGGGAAGGGGTGAACCGCCCATCCGTAGAGCCGTCAGGCCTAACCAGTGTGAGGTAAATTGCACCACATGCAACCTCGCAAGAGGAAAAAGGCGTGAGGGAGAAGCGAGAAGGGGGCATATGCGAGGGGAGGAAGAGAACTTTGGAAAATAAAAAGTGAGTGATAGCAGAGAAGGGGGAGAGTAACCCTCATTTTTGGTCACTGTAAAACAGAGACACAGTCTCACAGCATCGTGGTTTTAGCTCGGGGGTGGCTAGTNCGGTTGGGTGGAAACGAGCACCCCTCTCAGCAGTTGCAATCACATCTGGTGTTATTTCTGATAAGTGTTTTACATCTTGCATCTTGAAATTTATATGCTGACATGTATGCCCACAGTCTGTGCAGTTTTATGAATGGTTTGAGTATAAGACTGCCTGTGTAGTGTTTTGATTCAGAAATGGTGGTTGCATGCTTATAATAAAAGACTATGTATGGTTTATGTTTTATAATTCACTATGCATACCGATCTAATTCAGACTTCAAGTCTACTTTTGGGAAATCTATGTCCTTATTCGTTTTCAGGTAATACCCTGGATAGATCTCCCTATAGAGACACCCTTTTTAGAAAGCTCACCAAGAACCTAGAAAAGGATTCGAAAGCGCAAGCCTTAGTAACCTAGTACGAGGAAGAATGATGCTCTTGAAGTCCCAAAATGGCAGCGTAGGGATAAGTATCGATCGATGGATGAGATCCTGTCGGAAGATCCGCGGTCATTCACAACTGTTAGATTGGAGGAATACATAAGGGTGTTAAGTGCCTTAACCAATTTTTCCTTCCTCTTCGCAAGTAGCGAAGAAATCAGGACCGTAGATCCCCAAGGTCCGTGGGAGTATCTGGACCATTGGTTTTTCCACGTCCAGGGAGCAGCGGGAGAGTGTACAGCGCGAGACAGATTTGAGCCGTCAGATCTTGGTTTAAACAACTGACGGCTGTTGGATCTGTCGAGAGTTGCACGAGGTTTAAAACCTCACACGAAGAGCAGCAGAGTGAAAGTCCCGAAGGAGTGTCGTATCAGGAATTCAGCATTTAGGAGTTTGGAGGATGAGAGTCCAGGCACTCGACATTAGAAATCGTGAAAGGGAGAAGTTGATCTGAGCCATTCGTCTGAGAGCGGACACGTGTTGCGTGATCCTCTCTATCGGGGATTTGGACATCGGAAGCCAGAGAAGGAAGTCTTTCGACTTCACGAGTAGTGAAATTGCGAGAGGATTAAGACCGTCCATATGAGGAGGACAGGTGGCAGAGATCGAGGGATCTCGCGAACTCGAAAGCTCGCAAGGTGAGAGCCCAAGAGTTGGGTGCTCCAAGTCGCAAAGTCATGAAATCGCGAGAAGCGGCGACAGCCGTAGGATCTAGGACGTGGATGACCATTGGATCAGAGCCTCACCGCGTGTATCGCGCATTCGGAGGATCGGAGGTTGAGTGGACCTTGTCTTGACTGCAGAAGTCGTGAAGTGTCGAGAGCCGAGGCACGGGTGTGGACACATGGCAGAACCCCAAGGTGGGGCCCACGTGGTTGACGGGTGGATACGCATCGCCTAGAGAAGGGAGTCAACGCTCCATTGATTTCTTGCATCTTGAGGATTCATGGGATAAGAGCGTGAAGGCTCGATGCTTCAACCCGCAAGGTTGCAAATAGCGAAAAGCATCAAGGAAGGAGTCAACCCAGCATTGACTTGTCGAGTCTCGGAAGATCGCAATAGGAGGGAATGAGAGTTCAACCCATGAACTCACGAAGGTGCGAGTTGTGAGAGGTGTCGGTATTTAAGCCCTAGCATACGGTTACGTGTGGAGGGTTCTGACAAAGAAAGGATTCAACACCTTGTTGACTTCTCTCGTCTCGGCGATTCGCGAGATGAGAGCATGGGAGCTCGACATTGAAACTCGCTAAGTGGCGAGTAGGGAGAGGTGCTAGAGCTTATCCTAGCTGACGGTCATGCTCTGAAGGTGCTGACAGAAGGAAGCTATACCCATTTCGTGATCTTGGGTATCGTGAGATTGGGAAGGAAGAGTCAGGAGTTGTAACTCGCGAACTTGCGAGATTGCGAATTGCAACAAGTACCTTTTGGGGTTAGGCCTTATTCATAGTGTTGTGGTCTCTCGAAGAGGGTGGAGCTCACGCCTAGTGCTTCTCACACAGGGGAGCTTCTGAAAGGACCCGTGTATCGATTGGAAGGAGATTCCAGCTACGAATCAAAAGAAGTCGTTTTGGCTCATAAAAGAAACTGAATGATTCTTAAGACTGGGAGGTTGCGCGGAGACTCTGTCGAGGCAGAGGTGGCGTCTGCAGCCTATGCTAAGCCCCATAGGGTTTCAGGGATTCTTTCCCTCGAGAAAAGGTGAAAACCCTATTACGTTGCAGGGGTAGGTGACAGGAATGTAAAATTAGTTCTCTTTATGCATATCGATCATCTTCTTTTATATTTATGTGATCAGAAATTTGTATCTTCAACTATGCTAGATTTCAGGAAATTGTGTTTATTTAATTTGAATGTTTAATGTGTGTGATTCTTGGTCCTATTTTCTAGGAACCTTTATTTCAAAAAAGAAGAAGAAAAAAAACATTTTCTATCGTTTTGTATTGCTTCAAGTCATTATGATGGAAATTCTCCAAGTCCCACATTTGAACTATACACGCCCCAGGAAAAACTTAAAGAGGAGTATCACATATATAATACGCAGTAGGATTGACATCCTCGTTAGGTTGCCATTTCGGTGCTAATAGATTCAAGGGTTAACAAAGTTGTAAATACATCTGCAAGAATATCCACATAAATAGAAACCTTTGAATTTTTTTATCATTGCCAAATAAAAGAAATCAACTAGATAGACATGTTGCAAATATACCAGTTGGTACTATACTAAGATGACCAGTTGGTGTTATACAAATATGCCCTCTTCCTAGAGAGAAATTGCAGATCAACCTCTCCAAATGTATAGGAAAAACTAACAAACACAAAGGTCACAAAAGAAGACCAAAGAATCTTCGACACTAGACACATTTAATATATCTATACACACACACACACACACACACACACACACACACATATATTTGTTTCTTTTCCACCGTATATAAATTTATTTATCCTAACACATATAGAGACAGACAAGCCAGATGATCTGTTTAATAGAATGAAATGGATGTTGCTTACTTTGTCCATGGGAAAAATTAAAGAAGTGACTATGGAAATTGTACTTAACTCTAAATATTGGGATGAATGTCAGTTTGAAGTATACATAGATCATTATGAATGAATTTCATAAATACATTAAACACATAAAACATACAAGGTAGGAACAATATATCAACTCACATGTGATGGGGATACATGTGCTCTTTCGTGGCTGTCTAATTTCTCACAAAGTGACTTTCTCACTAATTACTTGTTAACAACATATTAATATAATATTATGATTAACTAATTCGGGACATCGGATCTTCAGGGATTCAGACTTACTCCTGGAGTTACATTCTCCCGGAGTCATGCAGTAGCCTGATGTCTTATGGCTAATGTGTCGCATAGTGCCACGAGTCATTTTATGCATGGATACCACCTGTACTTCATGTTGCTTGCCCCGTCTCCACTGCAGTTTTGATTTCAATCCCCTTCTTCAGGCTTCTCATTCTCCCTCAGTCCCACCATAGAAATGCATTTATCCCCATTCCAACCCGACAGGGACTACACTGCCATGCAACACTTGTTTATTCTTGGTTTGTTAGTAGAATTCATTTCAATATGTGAAATATGCAATCACGATAAACATAATGAAATAAGTCCAAAAATAAGCACGAATGACCATAAGTAAAACACTAGTTTAAATAACCAAATACAAAAACTCAAGAATTATAAGTCTTTTCCCCGTCACATAGTCTAAAGAATTAAGAAAAACAACTTTTACATTATTACAAAGGTGTTATGTTTTGAAAATTTTATGTTTCCTAGGAGTTTTCCATACTTGTTTTCATGTTGGAAACCATTTTAATTCTTGGTTTGTTAGATACAATTCATTTCAAAACGTGAAATATGAAATCACAGTAAACATAATGAAATAAGTTCAAAAATAAACATGAATAACCATAAGTGAAAGACTAGGTTAAATAACCAAATATGAAAACACAAGAATAAGCTCAAAACACTAAGTTGAGTATAAGTTGCATAAATTATCAAAATGAGATTTCTAATTCATTATTCAAGATGTGATGATGCATCCATTTTATCATTAACAATATATATAGGCCATTCATTTTCAAGTTCCCTCGACACTTGTCTTGCATGCAATGCAAGTTGGCCACAAATGATATATATAAACAATTTATTTGCAAGATCACTTGACACTTGTCTTCCATGTAACACAAGTTGGTCCTCGATGGTATATACAAACAATATACTTTAAATCACATTTGACACAATTATGATGGGGGATCTATTAGGATATGTATACATTTAGGATTTAGTTAACATAAATTTGGTCTATGTGTCGCTAGGTTAAAGTCTGTTTCTCAATTTTTTTCTTTAGTATGCATTTGTAATCTGACTGTCATGATATGTTATATACATAAAGTGATATGCTGGCTCATATTATCCTCAATATTAACGGCTACATTGATCTGTGGCTTAACACATGATTGGTCCGTGATCTCTATTTAAAGACCATCTGGGGTCATTTGTTGATAATTGATTGTGAGAAACACTCTTGTAAAATATTTTTCTTTTGCATTAACAAATTGCTTCATGTAGCCATGTTGGTTGGGGTTGTAGATGTTCTCCACATTAGGGTTTTACCACATAAAAAAATTTGTGTGTTGATATTTGATTTGGTTGTGTGAGTGGTTACTGAAGGTGTTCTCCCTTTGTTCGAATACCATGTGTTGTCAAACATAGTATCAGAGCCCGTTTGAATACCTTCTCTTGTTGTATATAGAGATATTGAAGCCATGTTGATGCATCTATGGTTTCTTTTATTTCCTTACATTTCTGGACCAAGAGGACTTTTCCATTTCTTTCACTCAAAAAGGTTTTTGTTTTCCCAAGATATGACCATTTCAATTAGACCGGGAGGTATAAATCTTGAATACACACTTTTTTTAAATTTCTTTTATAAAGGCAATATTTCATCTTTCTGTTTTTGTTTCTAGGTTGCTACTCTTTCTAGTCTACGTATGCTATTTTCCTTACTCTCTTTGCGATCTTGGAAAATCATTAACATAGAGAAAAGTGTTTTCTTGTTTGTGTATTCTCTTTTCCATACACTATGTACGATATCGACAAATAAAAAATAGAGAGAAAACTTGCATTTTCTAGGTAAGGTAACCGAGATCTAACCATTTTTTTGTTGTCAAGAAGTGATTTTTTTTTCATGTGAACACATGAAAATAAGTTTTTTAAGTACATGCCTTGAGGAAAAGATGCAACAACAACAACAACAACCCCATCCTCCTTTTTAAGATTATGTTGTGTTTTGCAATAGCTCACTTGGTTGAAAGTTGCTTTATTTAGTAAGAGCTTTTGGGTTCAAGTCTTTTTTTTGTTATTTTTTGAAATATTACATGCATTCATTGTAAAGTGCATTAGCTTATAGAAAAATTTAGATAAGGAGAAGCATCAATGCATGAACCAACTTCCACTTGTCGTGTGGCTCTTTTGTTATTGTTTATGCCTTTTTTCAAAATGACATAACTTTCACATTTGAACTCCGTTTTAGTGCCATTTTTTTGAAACAACATATTTTTTCGTGATCTTTTGATCCAAAGCATCCATTTTAGATTTTGAATCCATATTATATTTACATTTTTATATGGATTCTACAAGTTATCTTTTGTTTACCAATACCAACTACTTATCACGAAAATTCCATATAGAGGATGTACTCAGAAGTAAAAGATTGTATCAAATTACCTTGGGAAAAGAACAAGCCCCCTATGATGATGAAAATAAATTCAAATGAAATAATGAGAATGACGAAGCACAAGGATTGATCATAATGTTCATCTCTCCCAACTTATGATTTCACCTTCAAGGAATTGATGGCCTAGATAAAGCTTGGGAAAAACTTGAAGTTGTGTTTGGTAAAAACAATGTGATTTGAGCCCACCAAATTGAAAATCTAGTTAATGAATTTAAGTCCCAATGATTTTCCTTGCATGAAATATTATTTATCTATGTTAAAAAAACTTAGACTTTTATGTATAGAATGTAACTCAGATCTAAAGGATGATTGCTGCATCTATGTTATTCTTGATAATATTGGTAGTGCATATTCTATCTTTGTATCTACCTTTTATGCCACTAGAGAAGCTCTAGGGAGTGCTTATAAAGAACCCACACTTGAGTCCTTTTATGAATCTATGATTAGAGAGAAAGATAAACTTTTGCAACTTGGAGTGATCAACATTGCAGGTACATCTAACAAAGCCTTGTGGCTTCCAAAGATCCTTTCAAAGTTTGGATTCTAGTAGCAGCATCCAACCACCCTCTAGTGCGACAATCAGAGTTCCATCAAGCTCGCCAAATATCCAATTCAACATTAGCGCAACAAACACATTGAGCTAGACATGCACTTCATGAGAAAGCTCATTCATGATCGAGTTATTGAAGTGTTATTTTTCCCTACAGAAGATCAAGTTGAAGACATTTTCACAAAGTCTCTAACAGAAGTGAAGTTTTCCAAACTTCGATCTATACTAGGAGTTTAGGAAGTTGTCATTAAGGGAAGATAGACTCTAATGCCTCCTTCCTTCTCCTATTTTTTCACCTATGTAAATCCTTCAATCCTATCCCAAGTTGTTCTTAAGGGGGGGTGTTAGGATATTTAGACACATAGGAGTTAGTTAAGATCAACTTGATTTAATGTTTCATTAGGTTAAGGTGTGTTTCTTAGTGTTTTTCTTTAGTATGCATTAGTATGAATTTGTAATCCGATGGTCATGAATTGTTCTAGACATAGAGTGATCTAAGACTCATATTCTCCTTGATCTTAATAGCTACATTGATCAGTGGCTTAACATCTGATTGGTCCATGATCTCTATTTAAAGAGCATGGAGAATAATTTTATAATGATCGATTGTGAGAAACTCTATTGTAAAATATTTTTATTTTTCATTAATAAATTTCCTCAAGTGGCCACATTGGTTGGGGTTGTGGATGTTTCCCCACATTGAGATTTTACCACATAAAAACATCAGTGTGTTGATCTTTGATCTAGTTGTGTGAGTGGTTATTGAAGGTGTTCGTCCTCTATTGGAATACCTTGTGTTGTCGAACTGGATCCATTTTCAAACTTAGTAAATGCAAAGCCTTTGAGAAAAAAAATTGGCCCAAGAGAGTTATTTTTTCTAGGAAATGGGGCTAGCTAGTGAGAAAGGTACCTTGCTTTAGATTTACCAATGGAAGGTGATTGAAAACTAGGTTTTCCTTGTCAATAGTGCTACATTAACATTTGAAACATCTTAGCATTCATAAAATTTAGGCTTCATTTATGCACTCATCTTTTTATCTGAAAAATTTAGGCTTCATTTATGCACTCATCTTTTTATCTGAAGGTCTGTAATGGAAACCCCCCACCTACTAGTGCTTCCAACCACCACAAGTTCTCCTCTGCAACGTGCAATCTCTTTTCAAGTGTCCAAGGCTATGTGATATGCACCAACTTATTCCCATCTTTTCTAGGCTTCCCCACACAAAATACAAGATCAAATAGGAGGATCAAAGTGTTATTTGAGTTTAATGTTGATGAACCATGGTATCAAATTTTCCGAGGTTCAATGTGTTATTTTCCTTTTTCAAATTTAATTAGACGACGATGTCGATTCTATAAGACGGGAGTGACAACATCCAGATGAAAAACATAGGCTAGAACTCAATGAGAGACTTTGCCTCAAGTTATGATTCCAAATCAATCGTACTCAAATGAAGGTTTGTAGTCGAACATGCATTTTTCATGCTTGTATTTTTGCATATAGGGTATTGAAAAATTTATAGATTTTAACCTAAGACATGCACGGTTTGTTTGAAATAGGTTTCAAACATAGGTCATGGAACATATATAAATTAGAAAAAGACACATAAAACAAAGATATATATAACTTAGGAAAATGAAAGAAGACGTTTTCGTTTCCCGATAGAACCCTGAAGAACAGTGATTGGTATGAAGGCGTTTTCGTTTTCCGGTAGGAGTCTAGAACCCGATCAGTATTGTTGGCCGCCGCATTTGACTCACATGCAGTATAG